>JAHWFP010185021.1:0-34651 GCA_023313725.1 Lithobius niger | reverse complement strand
GAGAGGGGAGTGGAAACTATAGTCTAGTGGGGGTTTACACCACCACAAAAAATACATATTAACGCCTTTTGGTCAGACTGTAATATGAATCGCTGACCATAAACATACTTGTGAAACAGCTTTACTCCCCAAGCCACACTGAGAGCTTCTCTGTCGAAATGACTATAGCCCTGCTCGGCTTGGGTTAGCTTTCGAGAAGCGAAAGCTACAGGACGTGATTCGCCGTTTTTCATGACATGCATTAAGCAAGCCCCAACCCCGTAAGGTGCGCCATCAAAAACGAGCTTCAGTTTTAATTTTGAATCGTAATGTACTAAAACTTTGGAGTTAATAAAAAGTTCTTTCACTTTACTAACTGCTTGGTCACATTCTGCCCCCCATATCCATTTCACACTAGGGCTTTATAACCGAGTAACTGGTGACAGAATATGAGCAAGGTTAGGCAGGTATTTTGAGTAGTGATTAACAAAACCCAAAAAGCTCTGTAGTCTTGAATACAAGTTGGGTTAGGAGCGTTTGTGACTGCTTCAATAACCTCAGGGAGTGTATTCAAGCCTCCAGCATTAATCATGTGGCCTAAATACTTTAATTCAGGCCGCAACAGTTTGCACTTCTCGATCTTAAGTTTGGCTCTTGTAAAATAGTTAACAGTTTGTTTAAAGAATCGTCATGCCCCGGCCCCTTCCCACTCACTAGGATGTCGTCATAGAATGGCAGACGTTTGGGGATTTTACTAGTGATTTATGTCATGACCCTCTGAAAAATTCCAGGACTGAACGCTAGGCCCAGAGGTACACGCAACCATCGAAATAAGCTCAGGGGTGTTTTTATCGTTAACGCTTCTTGGGACTCTTTATCGAGCTCAATCTGCAGAAAGGCATCCTTAAGATCGATAAGGGAAAAAGTGCCACTGCCTGCTAACTCACTAAACAATTCTGCGGCCGTGGGGATCGGATAGTGGTCCACCTCCAATTGAGGGTTCGCGGTGGTCTTATAATCACTCTGATTTGGCCGTTAGGTTTATGAACTATGACGATCGGCGTAGACCACTGTGAGGTCTCCACAGGCTCTAGAATTCCTAGGCCCACCAAACGTCTAATTTCCTGGTTGACCTTTTCTTTTAGTGCCAATGGAACAGGTCTGACACGACAATACACAGGTTTAGCGTCAGGTTTTAGATGTATCTTAGCTTTAAAGTTTTTTAACTTACCCATAACCTCACTAAATAACTCAGGGAAACCCTTTACTATTTCAGAAGTGTCAACAGGTGTAGAACTAGTTTTCATGTGTTTAACACTTTTCTTAACGTTAACTTTCTTTTGCAGGTCGTAAAATGTATCAAAATTAACTCTGAAGATTGAAAGCCAATCTTTTCCCATTAGTGCGGGTTTGTACAATTTAGAAACTAGGGCTTCCAAATACTCTGTTTGCTGTTTAAGGTAACCTTAAGCTTAACTGTGTAAATAGTGTTTTCCACTCCATTGGTGTATGGGTGGATTAAAAACAGACTGAGCTTGAGTGGACAATCCGAAAAATATTTCTGATACCACTCAATTGGAATTACTGTTGCATCTGCCCCGGAATCAAGTTTCATTACAAGATCGATGCCATTGAGGCAGACTGGCATATTCCATTTAGATATTTTCATGGTGTTAACAATAATGTCGATCTTATTGTTGTTAAGGGGGATTGAAATCTGGTCCACAGCCTGACTTATTCCGAGAGTGTTATTTTACAACACAAGATGATCGTTATCAAAAACACTGTCAGCTTCAGAGCCAGATTCTGAATTTTCGGTTACAACACCCCGGTTATTTTCAGATTAACTTTCAGATTCACGCTCTAGTTTCTGAATTATCTTTTTATCTTCTGTTTGCTTTTTGGCCTAGCCTTAAAATTCGTGCTTGTACTAGGCTTACTTTGTTCGTACGTTTTTGTAGTTCTATTTGAATGACTGCTGCCTTTTCTGCACGCAACTTTTAAATGGCCCACGGTATGGCATCTGCCACAAGTATAGTCGCGATACTTGCAACGGGTTTTGACATGGCCAGATTTGCCGCAACAATAGCAAATAAAATCTATTTTGGCTTTTGCTTGACTTTTTAGCTACAAAATTAACTGACTTGGAGTGACTTCTCAAAAAGCTTTGATCTGTTTCTGCAGGTTCTAAGGATAAAGCTAAGGATGTTGTAGCCTTCAAATCCAGGGTCTGCTTCAATAATTCGCGTTGTATAACTTCAGAATGGATTCCACCAATTAAACGGTTCCTTATCATTTCACTATGATGTCAGTGATTTTTTTGAAATCACAATACTTAGTCATCAATTTTAATGAAGCTAACTATTCCCCTATACTCTCATCCGGCTTTTGAGACCTTCGAAAAAATTTTACTCTCTCAGATACCACAGAGGGCACTGTTCGAGATCCTCTAAAACCTTTTTAACTAGCTCATCAAAAGTTAATGAATCCGGAAGGTCAAGTGAAATAATGTTTAATATGCGATCAAACAATTTCTGGCCTACTGAAGCCATCAAGAAATTAACTTGTTTAACTGGAGCTATTTCTTTTGTTTTAAAATAATATCCTATCCGGTTGGAATACTTTTCCCATGTGACGTTTTCACAATCGAACTAGCTGAATAAACCAGCATTTTTTGAAGAAGCCATACTGCCTTCTTCTTCACTATTTGAACCACTATTTAAATTTAAATTCAAATTAGGGTCAGTTTCAGTGCTAACACTCACTACTGAATTAGTATCAATTTCAGTAACCCTGTTATCATTAACAGTAACTACAGGTGTTTTGCTAACGACACCCGTCTTAGGCATAAGCCTTTACAGGTTAAATTTAATGAAATGTAACTACAATCCTCTTTAATTTGCAAAATTAAACAAGGAGCACTCGAGACTATCCGTCAACTATTTAATTAAAATAAACTCAGTTTGACTGCAGCCTACTTAGTAGTATAAATTAATCGCTTACAAATCAATTTTAAAGGGACTAGGCTTTTTAAATGTTTAGACACTCAACCTTAATGAAATGTTTTACAAAACAACACTTCTGGCCTAAGTCTCAGCACAGACCAGATTTCATTTGTTTAAGCATAAACACTACGGTGTAAAATTCAACCCCGGTACAAACCAGCCCGAATATGGGCCAGGCACTATCGAATCTACTAGAGTAAATTTAACACAGCGCATTTTTGTGTCAGTCCGGTTAATAGTGCGGTCGGTGAGACACGCTAGTGCGTCGCTCCAGAACACTACCCTTGCAAAATTAACCATAATAAATTCAATTTTCCATTTCATTTCTAGCAGTTAAGGTACCAAATTTAACTATTATCATTCGTACCAAATAGCTCTACCACAACAAAATTACACATTTAGAAAAAGACTAAACTCTGATAGGCATTCAGAACACTAATTTTCATTGCCAAAATGAAAAAATTTGCCACTTACCACAATTTGGAGCACAGATGTGGTTGAAGACCTATCAAGCTGGTTTACAAATTAATTAACACCATAGTACCAGCTCATCGCCAAATGTAGTGTACTTGGCTGGTGCCCCTTGCACCACGTGGATAACTATGGCATAATGAAATGAAGACAACAAGTGTTGTGTAAGCTACAACTGAAGAGACAGTTTACTTCCTGTTAACAAGCTGTTATACAGCAATTTACAGTCATGTGACAGAAAGTCCATCGGTATGGCATAGTAACAATTACAGTATATGTTCTAACCTAATAGAGTTAGTTATGGCAAACTAGAATGGTTAACAAATGCAACCTAACATGAATGCGATCATTGTGGTGCCACAAGTAATGACACCACTAATCGAATAAACGGAATCATTCAACAACTATTCAAGAAAGCTTCATTCGCCACCTACCTTGATACCTATATTAATGAACACACCACCACCTAGTCTTAAATATATAGATCAGTCCTGTAAGCAATGTAGATGTCGTTAGAGTGAATATAAAGCCAAGTCCAATCTGTGGCCAAGTCGTTAACAACATCGATGTGCTCTGTCATCATCTTTATTTAATGAATGCCCAAGACTCCTCGCTAGCAAGTGAGCAAACACAAGGCATGAAGACTGACGACGAAGAACGGGATCGTTTTTAAGACAATTGAGGTAAATACGTAAGAAAAAACGAAAATACGAACTTTGCTAACTGCGCAAGTAGCGCGAGTAACAAAATGGACACCCTTGCAAATGCCCACTTCCCACCGTTTGATCCACATGCAGATATAACCTCCCTACGCCCTCGCTGGGAAAAATGGATTTTGCGGTAAGAAAACTATTTAATAGCTGCAAACATTTCTAATGAGGAAAGAAAAAAGCAATCTTACTTCACTTTGTGGGAGAAGAGGTTCACGACATATTTCAAACCCTTCCCGACCCGCAAAGCAAAATACGCAGAAGCAAAAGCAAGATTAGATGAAAGATTCACTCCCAAGAAAAATACTGATTTTGAGTCATATGTGTTTCGTACAACAAAGCAAACAAGTGACAAAACAATAGATCAGTTTCATTCGCCCCTACAAAAATTGGCTACAACGTGTGGATTTGACAACGTCAAGCGAAAAGTAAAAGCTCAGATAATAGTCGGTACGAAAGACGCACACCTAAGAAGAAAAGCACTTGGAAACACGACGTACACTCTAGAGAAAATGCTAGAATTAAGAAGAACATACGAAATAACTGAAAGTCAAGCCGAAGCCATAGAAAAACGTGCTGGTCAGATATCGAAACCGATGGAACAAGAAGTTAACAAGATAACGACGAGTTTCTCTAAAAGAAGGGCAAGCGAAAACGGAAGTCACACTGCAAGACAAAATGGAAGTCAATCAAGATGGCGGACCCCACAACAAAATCCTAAATTAATGGCAGCGATCGTCGCAAAACGCTGGTCAACTGGCACAAAGCAAATCGAACTCGACATGCAAACGTTGTGGAAGAAGCTGGCCACATGATGGAGGACAAATAAATTGCCCAGCTAAAGGAAAATCGTGCCGAAAATGTGGAAAATTCAACCACTTTGCAAACGCATGCTATGCAGATGACAGAGATGCAGTACAAGCCAGAACAAGAGACAACAGGTCCGGCCCCATACGCAAAAGTAAAAGTGAATCAATAAATAAAATGCACATTCGAGAAAACGAAATGTTAGACCAGTCGAGCAGTGATGAAGAACCTAGACGTGTTTTTAAAATTAGTGATGACCAGAAGCAATTTAAACTTAAACGGAACACACACCCAAGAGCCACTGTATCTGTAGAAGGAATACAGGTCAAGATGAACATTGATTCCTGTGCTATGGCCACAATTATCGATGAAAGCACGTACAATAAAATGGGTCTGCGAACAAAACTAAAATCGGATGCCACAAAGATTTACCCATATGGCCAAAATCGGCCACTACAAGTAATGGGTACATTCTGGGGAACAATACGCTATAAAAACAGACAGACAAAAGCCCTTATCTTCGTAATAGAAGGCAACCACGGGTGTATTCTGGACTATGCAACGTGCACAAATTTAAAGTTAATTAAAATCCTGGTAGATGATGACTGATGAAAAACACGTAAACCAAGTGCACAGCGATGTCAATCTACCACAGACAAACGATCCAAAAACGAAAGAAATCGTAAATGAGTTTGCTGATAGATTTAAAGGTCTAGGAAAAATGAAGAACTACACACTGAAGCTTCACATAGATCATAAAGTGAAACCAAAAGCCCTATGACACAGGAGAATTCCTTTCCATACGAAGAAAAAAAAGTAGAAAAGGAAATACAGAAACTTTTAGAATTAGATATCATTCTAAAGCCCACAACAAAGCAAACAAGTGACGAAACAATAGATCAGTTTCATTCACGCCTACAAAAATTGGCTACAACGTGTGGATTTGACAACGTCAAGGGAAAAGTAAAAGCCCAGATAATAGTCGGTACGAAAGACGCACACCTAAGAAGAAAAGCACTTGGGAACACGACGTACACTCTAGAGAAAATGCTAGTGATCTCTTGGGTATCACTGTTAGTGACCAAGGAAAAACCAAATGGCCGGGACTTACAAATCTGTGTAGACATGAGCTTGCCTAATGAGGCCATAATTACGGAACGACATCCTATGCCAACCGTTGATGATGTTATTCACGAATTAAATGGAGTATACTATTTTTCAAAATTAGACTTAAGCAAAGGCTATTACCAACTGGAATTAGAAGCAGAATCAAGATACATAACTACATTTTCAATGCACTTAGGCCTGTTTCGATACAAATGCCTAAATTTTGGAACAAACTCGGCAGCTGAACAATTCCAAGAGGCAATAAGGAGTATAATACAAGACATCCCAGGGTCCATAAATTTGAGTGATGACATACTAATATATGCAAAAACTAAACAAGAACATGACATTATATTAAGGAAAGTTCTGAGAAAGCTCAGAGAGAGCAACATTACTCTTAATCCAGAAAAATGTGAACTAAATAAAGCCACTTTGAAGTACTATGGATACATTTTCTCAGCAAAGGGGATGCAATTAGACCCAGATAAAGTGTCTGCAATTTATAATGCACCTGCGCCAACAAATTCAGAAGGTGTGCGCAGTTTTTTAGGCATGGTACAATATTGCACGAAATTTTTGCCAAATTTAGCTTCAGTGTCAAAACCTGTAAGAGACTTAACAATAAAGAACACAAAATGGCGGTGGTCTCAAGAAGAAGAGAAAGCTTTTAAAGATATTAAGCAGATAATTACACAAACAGAACTGTTAGCCTACTTTCAACCAAGAAGCAGAAACACTACTATACCTCGACGCGGGTGCATTTGGTTTGGGCGCAATACTGGCCCAGAAGTCTGCACAACATGAATTCGCAGTCCCAGTAGCCTACGCAAGTCGTGCTCTGAACAGCACAGAGCAAAAATGCTCTCAACTAGAACGAGAAATGCTGTTATTCGTCTGGGGATGCGAACATTTTAAACTATATATATATATGGTGCACCTATAAAAATATTCTCAGATCCCAAACCGTTGGTACAAGTATTGACAAATTCGCAACCGTCTGCACGCATTGAAAGATGGCATTTGAGAATGCAACAATATGACTACCAGATTTGCCACATACCTAGAAAAACAAATCCTGCAGATTTTCTCTTGAGACACTTGTGGACAAAAGAGTGAAAATACAAAACATCAATGAATAGCTGAGAGATTTGTGAAAATGCTCCTCAATGGTGCAAAGCTTGAAGCGTTAAGGATAGAAGACACAATCACAGACACACATGCTGATGTATTGCTAACAACTGTGAAACTACCCCTTCAAACGAACAACTGGAACAAATAAGCAAAATTGTCAATATATCACACGATACGAGAACAGCTCACAGTTCATCAAAAACGGGGGGTATTATTAAAAGGGCACAGGATAGTAATCCACGAGTTGATGGAAAAGAGAGCCATACAGCTAGGACACACTGGTCATCAAGGCGAGACTAAAACAAAAGCATTGATGAGAGAAAACGTGTGGTTTCCAAATATGGATGTGAAAATAACTGAAAATGTACGAAAATGCATAGCTTGCCATGCAACCACACAGCCCTGTGGAACCACAAAACTACCGCTAGAGATGAGTCCATTGCCACCAGGGCCATGGCAGCATGTTGCTGTCGATTTTCTTGGCCCGATTTTTAACTCACGATATCTCATGGTCGTGATAGATGAGTACTCTAGATACCCACTTGTTTGTATACTAAAGTCGACAGCAGGTGACACTGTCATACCAAAACTCAAAGAAATACTCGCATTGTTTGGAAATCCGGTTGTAGTCAAGACAGACAATGGTCCACCTTTCAACAGTGGAAAATTCAAACTATTCGCAAAAGAGTGAAGTTTTCAACATAGGAAAATAACTCCTTATTGGCCAAATGCAAATGCGGAAGCAGAACGCTTTATGAAACCCTTAATGAAAGCCATGAGAATTGCAAGAATAACACAACAACCATGGGAAGACGCTCTCACTGAATTTCTGTAGTTATAGAACAACGCTGCATCCTTTAACAGGAAACCGCCGGCAACATTGCTGCTAGGCCGAAACTTACATACTGAGCTACCACAACTATTGCCAACTCTTGATGATAGCCAAGTTCGTACAAGAGACGCATGAGCGAAAGCAAGCATGAAGCGACATGCAGACAAGCATATTAGGTATGAACGACCTATGCTAAAGGAAGAGACAAAGTGCTGGTAACACAACTAAAGAAGGACAAACTAACACCACCATATGACCCTCACCCATATCGAGTGATCAACACTAAGGGAACAATGGTCACTGCTTCCCGAGTAGATCACCAGATAACGCGGAACCAATCACATTTCAAACTGCTGGAGAGGAGCGATAAGAATCCAAACAATCCATCTTAACATCAAAACAGCCGATCCAGACGAAAACCCCACTCACCGGGAGATATCTGCGTTTTGAAGAGGATGGAGGACTACTAAGCTTGGGCAACGAATCCCCTCCAGAAAGTAACGGTGATGTCGTGACAAATGACATTGTAAATAACAATTTAATTCAACCACTGTCAAGCGCGACTAGATCTAGATCAGGAAGGGTCTGCAAACCACCCGACTACCTGAAATACTATTCCACTAAATGATTTAGCTGCAATGAAAATAAGACATTCATATTTGCAGATAGGACAAATAAATAAATATTTTTCTGGGGGAATGATTAATATGTGAAGGGGGGAAGGCTTGATACCCATATTAATGAACACACCACCACCTAGTCTTAAATATATAGATCAGTCCTGTAAGCAAAGTAGATGTCGTTAGAGTAATTATAAAGCCAAGTTGTTAACAACATCGATGTGCTCTGTCATCATCTTTATTTAATGAATGCCCAAGACTCCACACTAGCAAGTGAGCAAACACAAGGCGTGAATCCTACCACTCCATGAATTGGCTGACTGAAGCTCTTTACAACACCACTTGTCTTCAATGTGAAGCAACCCTGAACTTGTCAACCAGTTTAAACGATTCTACTCGTCATGAATTAAGAAATCTTCCCATCCATGCAAGTGACACCTTATTTCGTAACCTCATCCGTAACCTGGCCCCTCATTTGGATTCATCTTGCAAGCCGAAAGTGTCTAAACCACAGTATAACTACCCGAAGACCATTCAACTCAACTCCAACAAGACTGAGGAGGATGCATCCCGTTACAAGACTGACTCATTTCATTCCAATTCTTATGAGGACCCAAGACCTCCACACAGATATCAACACGATGACCATGATGATTTCTGGGTAAATCAAACTTTTGGGGAAGAGGCAAGAACTCCAGTCGTAGCTCAACTCCTGACCATCGCAGCCGCCGTTCATCCCCCGGCTCTTGCACAGGGTTCAAACAAAACCTGGAGAACCTGGAAATCTCAGGGAAAATGAAAATAGAACCAAAATCTCAGGGAAATTTCGGGGAAAACAAGAAATTTTTTTGCCAATCAGGGAAAACACAGGGAAATTTGAAAAAATGTCTTTGTATCTGATCTGTAAGTTTGATTGAATTAGCAGATCAGAAACAATATCATAAGCTGTTAGCAAATATTTAAATTTGTGCTTTAATATGTTCAAGTATTTTAGATTACTTCGATAAATCAAATCTTGTGCTGGTACCAATTTCTGTGGTGAAAAGCGTTTAGTCCCGTCTGGACTATAGTCTCTAAACAGCTATTTTCTGGGATGTTGGATTATTTTTGGGCAAATATTAATAAAACATTAGTTACTGTCTGTTTCCCTAACTAAACATCTTGTAAACACCTGGAAATTACCATTGGATGCACCTGGAAAACCTGGAAATGTCAGGGAAATTGAGAATTACAAAATTGTCTGAATCCTGTTGCAGCAGATCACGTCACAACTCACCACTCACTTCCAGTAGGAGGTGGTTTATGTCATTTTCTACCTGCCTGGAAGAAGATCTCATCAGATTCATTCGTCCTATTTTGCACGGTTTTAAACCCACATTCATCTCGAAACCGCCACTCATCTCTCCACCTCCTTGGCACCTGGCTCCCAAAGTCGTCCCTCATCTAACCTCCGAAGTCCAGGATGTGTTTTCAAAAGACGCCATTCGCAAAGCTACAGACCCCCTTCGTCTAGGTTTCTACAGCTCGATTTTCCTTCGACTGAAAAAATCCGGGGGCGAAAGAGTGATCGTCAACTTGAAGCCACTAATGCTCATGGAAAACCACCTTTTCAAGATGGAGACCTTCGATTCAATTCGTCAAAACCTCAATCAAAATGACTGGACTATTTCTCTAGATCTAGAAGATGACTATCCCCATGTTCTCCTCCACGCTTCCGTTTGTCACGTCTTCCGCTTCATGTATGATGGGACCGTTTGCGAATTCCAGTTTTACCTTTTGGATTAAATGCAACATATGGAATCTTCACAGGAGTGTTAAAACCCGTTCTAGCCCATCTACATCAAAACTAAGTTCCAGCAAACGCCTACCTGGACGAGTGTCTTCTCAACAATGAATCCCCGACACAACTGACTCACAACAGAGATCTAACTAACCATGTGTGTTCTCTCAGACCTTGGCTTCGGCATCAATCTACGAAAATCTCACCTAGTCCTCGCTCAAGAATTCATCTTTTTGGGAGCAGTATTCAACCTTGCATCTGCAACAATCCTACCTTCACCAGATCAAATCGAATAAACTCTAAACGCTTGCCGACTGTTTCGACAAAAACCATCCCACACCCTTACTAGTGGTGTTCCGCAATATGAACAAATTGTTCAGTTTGTGATACTAATCTGAAATTTGGCACAGATATGCAGTTTTGTATGACAAAAGAACTGGATATAGGGCCAACTTGGAATCATGTTGTAGGCCGCCATCTTGGAAAAATGGCGCTCGAAAACAGTTTTTCTCAATTATTTCCTCAACGGTTCACTTTTTCAAACTTTCCTTCTAAACAAAAATGGAAGAGGACAAAATTTCCAACAAGAAAGATCCTTTTCATTTTCTTTGTAACTTTAACCGTTTTCTTAGAAATGCGTAATAAATATTTTGTCGGTCATTGACTGTTGCATTTAATAAAGTCACTGGTACTTATTTCTCCTTTGTTACATAACAATACGTACTAGCAAAAGGTATTGGCCTGATAAAGTCATTTGCCTTACTGATATCCCACTCCTTCACTGGGTGTGACGGCAATTCTTCCTTTGCTGGGAAAGGTAAGCGTACAACATGGGATGCTTGGAACATTTGTGAAGATTGACAGAGGCGTTTCTTCAATTCCACAGGGAACACAGCGATAACTCCAGCGATGATGGCAACCATTGAAAGATTCGTTATTTGATGTATGACAAAACTAGCTTATCCAGGATGTAACTGAGGCACGACAGGACCTGTTTACAAAAAAAAACAAAGATCCCTGGAATCGCTACCTTCTACAAGAGAAGCACTTTTGCAGCATCTAAAGCGAGCAGCTATTATATGGGATCAGTTTTTGATTTAAAACCCTTAAATTCCAAAGCCAGGCTCTTGGGGTGGCAGCTTGAAGACGAAATCTACCAGCCTTTTGGGGCCAGTTCACCACAAGTTTTCATGGCATGTAACGAACTAATTTCTAGCAAATGCAGTTTCCTGCAACAACAAATGCTCGCTGGATCAGAACTTCGATGTACTTCTTTATGCTTCTGTGATGGACATTGTTTTATGAGTGAGAATGATTGACATCGAGTGACTGATTGATTTTCATGTACGTTGCCTTTTGAACTTGTACGTCAGACTGCCTGAGCGGGGGAATGAACCCATGACATTTGAAACCAAAGGCTGAGGTTCTAACACTGAGCCATATTGACACGGTTTTATTTTTGTTTCAAATAAATACAGATGTAAAGCTATTGTAAGGAATTAATTAATGGCTTAATTAGTCTTTATAACAGAAATAACGCAACTAATTGATTGGATACATATTTGCATAAATATGACACGTTATTAATTGCATGAACCATATATTTATTCGGATAGATCAAATTGACTCCAGAAAAGTGAATATAATTAAGAGTCCCTTTTCAAAGAAGACTGAGATGCGGCAAGATCATTGTAACCCGAACCAGTGTAATTATACCTATTATTAGAGTTTAAAGGATGGCATTACCCGTTGACAATATTTACGACATTTCGTAGAACCTAAATTACTTTCTAGAAGTAGATTTAATTACGATAAGATCATCGCTCATGATCGATCACTTCGAAGAATAACAATAAAACACTCCCACACGGGACAGTTAATTATATTGGCAGGTAAAATCAAAGCGCCAAATACGGAGAACAATTAATGAACCCGAACACAACAATAGACTGATTGACATGCGTAGAGGTCCCATTTGGTGATAAGGGCCCAAGCAGTAAAAGGCACGCAATACTTCGAATTACTATAATAAATCAATACAACAATGGAGCGATCATGGATGATACAGCTACAGTATATGAACTGAATTACGGAATGCGTGAAAGCAGTCGTTCACCAGTTGCTTAACTAGTTCACGCCAGCTGTATTCCTGATGTCCCGAATCGAAAAGCATGCAAGGCCAGAAGCCGTGCCATGCCATGATTGTTGAGGTTGACTAGTAATCATACTTAAGCTACTAAATTAGCCCATGATCATCTAATTATTTAAGAGATTACAAACAAAAACGTCAAGTGTTCCGTAAAAAAAGGGGTTATATGATTGAAGTTTCATTTTACTTGTTAAAATGTACACGAATAAAAATTGGTGATTTTTAATTGAAATAATCAAATGTACAATTCAGAAAATTGCATCAGTTTAAGTGCTGTTGTGCTCTACGTAACATATATAATTGGTAAAGCACAACAGCACTTAAACAGATGCAATTTTCTGAATTGTAATTTGATTATTTCAATTAAAAATCACCAAATTTTATCCGTGTACATTTTAACAAGTAAAATGAAACTTCAATCATATAACCCCCTTTTTTACGGCACACTTGACTTTTTGTTTGTAATCCGTGTACCTTTTTTACGGCTATGGTGTTGCGCTATAAAGGTTTATGCATGCAGTCGATTGTAGCATGCACGAAGAATGGATCTGGAGTTTGCTGAGTGGAATTGTTCCCTAAATACAATGGTTAAAACAATGTAAAACAATCAAAATGAACCTTTAGAGTCCCGTAACTCCGGAATGGATGGACCAATCGAAAAAGTGGTCCCTGTAAGGTTAAAGCCCAGGAAAATTTCTGGCTCAGATTGTGTTTCAGATTTTAGGTAGGTGCAGTAGTTTTTTCTGAAATCGTGTCAGCCAAGAACAAGAACCAGAACAAGAACAACAACAACAAGTGAACAGTTTTCAAATTTACGTGTGGCTCCCTACGTTTACTCGTGCACGGAATTGCATAAAAGTTGGTATAAAGTTTGGAAAAGTTGCTATCTACTATCTGGCCAATTTTGGTCGAAATATATTGAATAGAAACGGAGAAATTAATAGTTTTAGTTTTGCTGGAGAGAGGACTTCAATCATGTATATACACGGATATCGCCGTGTATGATATAATAATTACTAACTAAAACGACAAGTGTGCCGTAAAAAAGAGGGTTATATGATTGAAGTTTCACTTTACTTGTTAAAATGTACACGGATAAAATTTGGATGATTTTTAATTGAAATAATCAAATGTCCAATTGAGAAAATTGCATCTGTTTAAGTGCTGTTTTAAATACATGATAGGTAAAGCACAAGAGCACTTAAAGAGATGCAATTTTCTCAATTGTACATTTGATTATTTCAATTAAAAATCATCCCAATTTTATCTGTGTACATTTTAACAAGTAAAGTGAAACTTCAATCATATAACCCCCTTTTTTTACGGCACACTAGTCGTTTTTGTTAGTAATCCGTGTACCTTTTGTACGGCTATGACGTCGTACTACAAAAGTTTATGCATGCATTGTTTATTCACGCAGTGTTGCTGGCCTCTTTCAAACAATTCAACTCCGATCTGAAAGCCTGCATTTATGAAATAAATACGCCATCCTATCGTTTCTAGCTGGCCTCGAAATTTACAACGTAGCTTAGTTTGGTTTAAATCTATATGCGTTTAGCTGAAACACGGATTCTTTCACGATCTTTATTTAGAGCCATGGCCTAAAGCTGTACGCCCTACTAAAAATAAATACACTTCACACAATTCATACATCTAAGCAACTCAACTGTAACACAACTACTCTTAAAATCACTGCAACAAAACAAAACAACTCCGCAACACCACTAAACTAGATCGAAAATTGCAAAACAGTGCAGCACAGTCCACACACGCCGCTGTGTTCCTGGCCCTGCCTTCTCCCTCCCATAAAGGGAAAGTTCCAGCGGGCAATACAAACACTCAGAAGCACTGGCACTTGCACTGCTGTCACCCCGTGGAGAACCTCACAGTACTGTACTGCGCGCACTACCACCACTATCACCACCACTACCATCAGACCACTGGAATGCAGATCATACCACTGTGTACAAGTCACCCACCCACCTTCTCTCTCCCATAAAGGGAAAGTTTGCCCTTCAACAATGAACTTTTTAGCCAAGACGTAACACGTGCACGAAGAATGGATCTGGAGTTTACTGAGTGGTATTGTTCCCAAATTACAATGGTTAAAACAATGTAAAACAATCAAAACGATCGTTCAGGGACCCGTAACTCCGGAATAGATGGACCAATCGAAAAAGTGGTCACTCTGAGGATGAAGCCCAGGGAAATTTCTGGCTAAGATCATGTTTCAGATTTTAGGTAGGTGCAGTAGTTTTTTCTGAAACCGTATCACACAAGAAGAAGAAGAACAACAACAACAAGGGAACAGTTTTCAAATTTTCGTGTGGCTCCCTACTTTTACTCTTGCACGGAATTGCATAAAAGTTGGTGTAAAGTTGGGAAAAGTTGCTATCTACTATCTGGCCAAGTTTGGTCGGAATAAGTTTTAGTTTTGCTGGAGAGAGGACTTCAATCATATATATACACGGCTATCGCCGTGTATAATGATTTAGTTTTCCGCTCGACTTAATCAGTAATGCCATTCGTTCAACTCATTGCCGATAATTGTAATCGATACCATAAATCATAACAACCTGTCACTGATTTAATTGGCCATAATGTGGGGTTAATATTGTGTACACTGGAGTGTCGATTAAAGGCCCAAGTAGTTGATGAATGATTGCTTATTATTTAGCCTTCCCATTTCTGTGCATACTTATTGCTTTTATACAATTGATTGCCCTTTTGCTATCCTGATAATAATGTTTGTTCTGGTCTAAAAGTTCACTTGAATAGAACATTACAATGGTATCATAAGTGTGATTCTATTTTTTCTTAAATCCCCAGAAGAAGAAAAAAAGAAAAATAATTTTAAGAGCATTCAGTTGTATTTTATAGAAATAAAGCTATTTTCGCATTTTACAGTCTTAAAAAGCTGAAGTAAAGAGTTAAAGGCACATAAATCCCTCCGTCCTGGCCGCTTTACTCATACGTCAACTGCGCTAAAATATAGTTCACACGACCGTGGCACGCATTGCTCTGTGAAACAAGCATGACGTCACATCCGACGCTAGGTCATACTCATTTCCAAGCAGCGCTATGTGACACGTCGTACGAATGTTAAAAGGTAAACAAACACTGGCGCAGATGACTGCATGTTATGATCATCAATGTCTCCTGTCTGTTGCTGCGGTAAAATACCCACACGTTAGTTTTATTTGAACAAAGTTGACCAAATAAAAGATTCTGGGGTGTTTATTCTGTGTTGATGTCGAAATATACGTCCTATCGTTGCCGACTATGTTACGTATATTAATTTATTGGCGATTTCAAGGAGGCATGCTTAGGGACCGGTCATTACGTATTGCTTTTTTTTGGGGGGGGGGGGGGGAAAAAATATTTTAACCCCCCCCCCTTCTTCAGACAGTAAGTTTACGCCCCTGCGACCGATTTCATTTATTCCTCCCGACCGTTATTTTTTCCATGCAGCCTAATTTGGGACTTCATGTTTTAGTATTATGATACAGGAATCAAAAACGGCATTACTGTACAGAAACAGCTTAATTAAAATGCATAAAATTGGGTCTGTTTTAAATGTACCATAAAAAAAAGAAAGCTTCTCCCGACCGACCTTAGTTGTAATTTAATTGGTACTGCAGCTAAACGTTTTTCCCTTAGGCCTTATGTCTGCTACGAGAATTTACGTCTGAAACTCAATTCGCAATTTAATTTCTTCTCAGCCTTTGGTTTTGTCCATCACTATATCAGAATCCCGACACCCCTGCCCCACCCCTTCTTTAATCCAATTTCTTGCGGTAAACATAGGATAAACCTAATTGTCGATCCAATTCTCGTTTTGTCCTTTCCTTTACCGATTCGGTAGTAACTTGGTGAAATAGATAAATGCGGTCATCTCTCGCCATTTCTCCTGATAAGCTCAGAACAAGGTTGACTGGCATTGAAGCTGCATGCCTCGAGTAAGGCAGCTACTATCTCACTTGGCTTTCGCTCAGAAGCGGCAAGGGGGCGTCGGATGAACGTCTAACTGGAAAATCGTATAATGGGATAATTGTCTAAAATCTGCCTACATAAAAAATCTGGAAAAGCATCTAAAAGGAATATCGTATAATGGATAAACGTCTAACTGGATTAACGTCTAACTGCGGTTTCTGATGTTATATGTACAGCCGCAGCGAGCGCGGTAGCGCGAGTGAGGCAGGGATATTAGACGATTTTCCATTATACGAATTTGGAGTTAGACGCTTTTCCATTATACGAATTTCCTGTTAGATGATATTTCGTTATACTGTTTTCCGTTATACGTTCTTCTAATTATGCGATTTTCCAGTTAGACGATTATTCCTCACCCCGCGGCAAGTCACGTGACTTGAAGTGCACGAAGAATCACTACGTCACAGACTAGGCGTGTAAACATCGTGTGACGTCACCGTTAAAAGTAACCCAAGAAGCTTTCTGGTGGGAGTGAGATACTCTTCGGACCGATTGGTAAAAAAGAAGCTTATTAGCGTACACGCACCAAATCTGTCATCGGGATCGTATCCTTAGACGATCAAATAAAAGGTAAATGAATTCATATAATACTATTTCCGGTAATGTATCGAGGAAAACTGTTAAAATATACCGGAGGGAGTTATGTGCCTTTAAGTATTTTTTCCGAAGATAGGCAGCAATGGTTGGTTTGTTTGCCAACAAATTCTTAGCATTAAAATTGCGGGAAAATTTAGTAGCCTACTTTATGAAAAGTAGTGCTAGTAAGCTTTGTTAAAAAAATAACATTGTCGTTTTTGCTTAAATGCTAGCGATTGTTTTGTGAAATTGCTGATTGACATGTTCAATGCTATGAAATATTTTTCAGTATATTGTCTTGTGTGCATTTTAAAGTTACTTGCATTTAAAGGACCCATGTACCCTTTTATTGTGGCAATTTAGTCAATTTTGGGCAGCTTATAGGCCTAAATTGAGTTCAGTGCACCTTGTGTATTAGTCACAGTAGTGCTAATTTTCTATGAAATTGTTTGTGGTTACGTTTTACATAACCTCTGTCAAATTATTGCCGACTTCAGGTGTTAAAATTTGGGAAAAGTTCAGTATTTTCCATTTTAAAGGGAAAATTTGTCAATGCCTAGAACTAGAAACAATCGTGCTAGAGGCACAGTTCAAGTCTCCTCGAGAGGTAGACCTATTAGAAAACCTCAAAACCAAGGCAATTTTGTACAGTTTACGGATGCTTCAGTTAGCACTCCTAATTTAGATAATACTAATACCACTCCAGACGAGTCGGATATAGAATCAGAGCATTCTGATACCATCGATACTATTGACGAGATCGATGACATATTAAATTTGCCACAACCCAAACGAGTTCAGTCTCGTTCAGCTAACCGTTCTACTCAAAATAAGGGTAATGCTAGTGATTGAATCTGATACAGGTCGCCACACGATACTCGTGCACCACGTAAAATTCGTGCACCTTTAAATTTTCAAGTACCACTTAGTAGCCAAATATCTTTAAATAATCAACTACCACCCAATAAACAGGTACATACAAATCAAAATGTGTCATTAAACCAAAACGTGCCATTAAATTTAGCAACACCACAGCATAATCATGTGTCACCAAATGCGCCTAACTTGCAAATGCAAACAAATGCTCAAACACCGCTCAATATCCAATTTCCAATAAATTCGTAAATACCAAATTAATCTCATGTTCCTATTACTCCAAATGTAGTAATAAACTCTCAGGTTCCACCTGGAAATAAAACACCGCTAACTTTAACCCCAAATCACATTAGCGGGCAACTATTCAGTATAATAGAGGAAACTCATCTTCAAAGAATTTTAGGCCACACGTTAGCAGTCTGTTTACAGTCAACTAATGATAACGTTAAAGCAGTGAATTATAATCACTTAAAAGTATTAAAACCCATTACAGAATCTAATCAAAGCAAGGATTTGCATGATAAATCTAGATTTTGGGAAGAATTGCGTTCAGCCAAGAAAGCTATTTTACCTTTTGCAGGGGATGACTCATCGGATATTTTCACTTTCGCATTAATAGTCGAAAACACACATTAGATCCTTCATTACAAGATGCGGAACTAGTTTCTGTCGCATGCAGCAAATGCACAGTACTAGTTGCAGTTATTTAGCCATGAATCCGCATATTGCTACTTCTCAAAATTGGGAAAGTTTTAAGGAAATTTTAATCCATAGATTTGGTTGCGGAGGTGATATAATCATCCCACATTTGTTTCACGCAACGCGACTCAAAAAGGGAGAAACTATCAAACTTTTCGCTGCTAGGCTAGAAAAAATGGCTTCACAACTTTGGAGAACTAAACCCACAGACTCTGCATCCCAGTGGGAATTTAAACAATTAGCGAAGGATGATGGAATGTGTTCGGTATTTCTTCATGCTATGCCACGGGAAATTGAAGTTCATGTAACATCACAAATGCATACCACGTTCAGGGATGTGTATAACTCAGCAATCTATAAAAGAGCAGTTTTAGCAGGATTTCAGGGAGACGAAGATGATCTTAACTCTGGTAAATCGGGAAATAAACAAATTTCAAATGCTGAAGTTAATAATCTTGCTTTTGGCACAATGCTAGACAAAATAAACTCATTAGAAAAAGGGATAACTAAACTCAGTAACGCTAAAGCTAAAATGTTGAAGCTAAAGTTAGTGCTGTAAACACTAATGCAGGTCAAACTAAATCGTGTCACCGTTGTTTAGCCCCAGGACATTTCAAACGGGAATGTCATACTAGGGAAGATAATCTACGAGTTAGACAATGTTAGGAACAGATTAAATCAGAAGGCGGGTTTTCTAACAATAAATCCAGCAACAAAAACGGTTGTGGAGGAAACCGATACAGGGGAAATAACCGAAGTAAATGTGGAAATTATTTTTCTGGGCTTGGTAATAGGGATTCTGTTCAGTTTAACAAGAAAACTAACAACCCTTATTCATATCAGGCTAACACTAGCAATAACAGTAAAAATTGTTACACTAACAGACAGCAGAAACAAAATAATGGTAACAATTACGGTAAACAGAAAAATCAAAACCAGCAAAGACAAAATAACAACAACCAAAATCATGTTCCACAACACGCTGCAAACGTAAACGAAGGTAGTGGCTCATGCCAAAATGGTTGTAGTTCAAAAAAAGAGCTAATAGTCTGTATGTTAACAGGGATTCAGAACTAAACTCAGAGCAGCCAGAACAGAGCAATGATGACCAAAATCCACACGTCAGCTCAGTTCATGCTCAAACTCCTGTTAGCCAAACTAACGAAGTAAACGGTACTCACTCCTTAAAAGTAAAATGCGTTCCATTATTTTCAGACGAGGATGCAAATACATTGATGCTTAATTTGTATTCAAACGTCGAATGGCATCAGCAAAACCTTGCTTTGCCAGATCGTACGTTAGCATTACTATGCTTAGCGTCATATTTTAGGAAAAATTCCTTCAAAAAATGTTGCAAGGTCTATAGAGAGCAATAAAGTTCTCGCATATGAATTTACAAATGCTTTAAAACCAGTAAACCATAAATACGACTTAACTTGTGACTCAGTGATAGTAACACTATTCGAAGATGGTTTAGATGCCACAAATTTTCATTCGCAATTAAATCCAGTTGATACTAAAAAGCCAATCGTTATTGCTTTATTAGGTAATGAACATACAGTTCAGTTCAAACATACGAGTGATGGAATTAAAATGCCTACAGGCACTTCTATTGGCATCTCACAAACAACTAAGAAAGATTGGAAAATTAGGATTCTAACAGTTGTAGAAATGTTCGAGCCTACAATCTGCTTAACGTTTTGGGACAGCAAAAATATTGCCGACCTGAATGCGTCACCAGCGAAACAGTCATCATTGGGAGAGTGAGGAAACTTGCTAACGAGCATTTCAGCTCAGCCGGGCAACAGATGGTACACGCAGCACCATCTAGCGTCCGAAGTTGATACTAGCTGTGAGTCAGAGCAGCAAAGCAAAGCATCACTCGACTCGGCGCAAACAGCACCTAACGCTGATAATGTTCAAGTGAACACAGTTTTAAATAAACCTAAGGATAAATATTTGCGTCCACACTTAGTGTTTGACGTTCGAAATAGACTAGAAATATGTTTATTGGACACAGGTTCTTCACTTTCATTAATTACAAACACAGCAGCACAACACATGATTACAAATTTTAGCGTTAAATGTCATTTAATTGCATTGGCCACACCAGTAAATTTGGTTGGTGTCGGAAATCGTCAGATTAAAGCTGATAGAAAAATAGTGACTACTATAGAAAAATGTGAATTTTCTAGAAACCAAGAATTGGTTATCGTACCTGACAGTTCATTTGGTGATATTTCAGTACTATTGGGTTACGATTTCATGTCAAACAAATCAGATTCATTAGCATTAAATTGCGCAGATAACGTCTTAACCATTGGTGACTTAAAATTTCAAATGTCAGCATCACCAGAATTAGCTCATGTCGCTTATAATTAAAATAAGTAAATAATAAACAGGGAATATTATAAACCCAATCATATTTACGTAGTGTCACTTAACGTAGCTGCAGATGTAGAGACCGATAAAAATCCTAAATCTGTACACCAAAACAACATTTAATTGACATTACTGTATCTTTGTTACGAGACGAGGTAATTCCATCAAATTGTGAAAGCAGGATAATGGGAAGTTTACATTTCCCATATCCCGAAATACAAACAGGAGTATTCTAACCTGAAAAAGGCAAATTTCTTGTACGTCTTGCTCACAGTCTTGTTAACACAACTCCCCACAGGTATTATTCCAGTCATGTGCATTAATTTTAATGGATTTGACGTAGAACTAAAAGCAGGTACTATCCTAGGCACTTACACGACAGCTATTATCGAGTACGAGGATGACGCTTCCATAGATTCAGCAAATTCAAACTTGCCCATTACAAGTCCCATTGAGAAATCTAAAACTGCAAGTTCCATCGAGGTATCTCAAATCTCAAGTCCCATCGAGATTTCCCAAAACCAAAGCAAACAGAGTGAAAGCTCTACAGAGGTGTTAGCTAGTAGCCTAGCAGCCGGTCCCAAACCCAAATCTAAGGCAGTACTCGATGCGGAATGGAAATTTTGAAACATAGGTTCACGTTTCCAGATTAAAACAAGGAAGAAATGGAAGAATTTGTAGATATGCTTAGAAATCATCAAGATTCATTTTCTAAAAACGTTTTTGATCTAGGATGTTACGGGGGATATGAAGTCCCTATGATACAGGTGAATCACAACCAGTAAGTTCTAAAATGTATCGTGTTCCTTTTCACCAACGTGAATTATTGGATAAATACATTGACGAAATGCAAAGAGTAGGTATCATCCACGAAGGAAAATCCAGATGGTTATCTCCTTGTCTAATGATAAAGAGAAGGCCAACTGGTTATAGAGTATTCGTAGATCTACGCGGCTTAAATTCTGTCGTGGAAAGTGTAAGCGTTCCAATACCCACTGTGACAGAAAGCATGGCTCACTTAGCGGAGCTAAGTATTTTAGACGTTTAGACTTCAAGTTTGGATTTTACCAACTTAAACTAGCTGACTCAGCTAAGCCTAAAACGTGTTTCTCAGAAAATTCTAAGACATATTTCTTTAACCGGCTCCCAATGGGCCTTAAAAAACAGCGCCTGCACACTTCCAATTTTGTGCACAACAAATTTTTGTAGATGTGCTAGGAGCCTATTGTACCGTCTATCTTGACGATTGTCTACTGAGTAGTCCAGATCTTAAAACCCACATCAGTCATGTGAATCGAGCACTAGAGCCAGTCGCTCGTTCTGGACTAAAACTAAGTGTTGAAAAATGCAAATTTGCATGTGAACAGGTCAAATTCTTAGGTTTTGTGCTAGATGAAAACGGGAAACAACCTGATAGCGATAAAACGAAGGCTATGCAGCATTATCCTACATCTAAGACACCTAAACAAGTCCGTTCTTCTTGGGTATGGTAAATTTCTACAGACGGCATATCTCTTCATTCGCATAAAATGTCACAGATTTTGTCCAAATTAACAAGGAAAAACTGTAAATTCATATGAAGCGAAGATGAATAAAGAACTTTTCAGGAACTTCAGCGAGTTATGATAAACGCTGCAATGCTTAAACACCCTGATTTCTCTAAACCATTTTTCTTGGAAACAGACGCTAGTGGAGTAGCGATCGGAGGATGTTTAAGTCAGTATCACGGAGGTATAAACTATCCCTTAGCCTACACTTCTCGAACCCTCACTGAGGCGGAAAGGAAGGAAAGAATTACAACTAGGAAAATTCTAGCGATTATACATTGTATAAATTCCTTTCGTTGCTATTAACTTGGTAAGATGTTTTTCCTGACGACAGATCATTTAGCAATTTGCTATTTTTATTGTGCCTCATCCCTTCCCCGCAAACTCGAAAGAATCTTACTTCAACTCAGGGAATACGAATTCATCTTACGTCATAATTCAGGCCGACTTCTAGCGGTTTCTGACGTGCCGTCCCGTGTAGAGATACCGGTCGCTGTGTTAGGCAGTCAATTTTCTGACTGGACACGACAACACCTAGCGGCGGAGCAACAAAACGATCTGTTCCTAGGCGAAATCATAAAACACCTTAAAGATCAATCCTCAGAGGATCTGATCGATGCTTTAAACAAGCGAAACGTCTTTTATAAAGATTATGACGGAATTGTATACAGGATCCGACTTGCAGACCCAGATAAAAGCCGTATGCACAATCTAGCACAGATCTAGCACAATCTAGCACAATCTACCAGATGTGTATATCTCTACGAAACTATTGTATCCGAGATTACCATTTCACCCCAGGCGCCGGACATCGCGGTGCCCATAAAACCAGAGAATTAATAGAGCAATATTGCTATCGGCCTAAAATGATGGATGACATTGCTCATTAAGTCAAAACTTGTCAAATTTGTCAAGCTTACGTTAGACCTAACAAACCACTCAAGGCTAAGCTAAGAGCTTACCAAACCCTACAGAGACCAGGCCACTCATGGAGCTTGGATCTCATAGGCCCTTTGAATAGAAGTGTTCACGGGAACGTGTACATAATGACGTTAATTGGGTACTTCAGTCGTTACGTAATGGCAGTCGGAATTTCCGATAAGAAAGCTGAAACCATAGCTAAAAAGTTGTTTTCTCACCTCGTAGTTAGATACGGAGCAGCCATGCATCTGCGCGGAGACAACGGAAGTGAGATAAACAACGCTATTTTAGTAAGATTGTCAAATTTGTTCAATATTAAACAGATAAACTTCACTCCTAACACATCATGGGTAGGAGGAACAGTAGAAGCAGCAAATAAAAGAGTAGAGATGGTACTACGTAAGATTTCAGCAAGTTGTCCAGAAAATTGGTATGAATACCTCGAATTAGTGACTATAGTGCTAAACGCTCGACCACACTAATTAGTTCGCACTACTTACATCGTAGCTCTGAATTCAGGTTGCCGAGTGCTTTCGAACCACCACGAATCTGCTACGATAGTGATGACACTATAGTACGTTTAGAGAGTAGACTACAAGCAGCATTCGAAGTCGCTCGATTGCATACTTTGAAAGCAGTTAAGAGACAACAAAACTTTTATGATCGCACAGCACGCCCTTATCACTATATCGTAGATGATTACGTATTATTACGCGACTTCTTACCAATAAAACAAATTTCTACGAAACTGCTTAGAGCTTGGACAAGACCGTACAGAATTATGGAATTCGTTAACGATGTTATCGTTCGTATTGTATATTTTTTGGATCTAGTTAAAGTCGTTCGCGCACATGTGAACAATTTAAGACCATGGTTCCTTAGAACGAATAACCAACCTGTTCCTTTCAATGGACCTACAGACTTGGAATTATCGAAGCAGCTTAACAGAACATTAACGGAAGCTGATATAAAATTACAAGAATACATAGCTAAAAACTTTTGGAAGAACCGACGGACTATTTATCGGAGATACAGCCACCAACGTTTACTCCTTCTGAATCTGACGATGCAGCTAGCAGTTCAGAAACAAGCTTAACTAAGAAACGCAAACGCGTCAAGCCAAAATCGACCGCGTATTTACAAAATAAATACCGTAAAATAGATTACGAACTTAATAAGCAAAGAATGCTTGGTTCTACGCATGGTTATAATACCCGTAGCAGTAAAGTTACCCCCGAAATTAGGCTGCATCGGCAGTTGGAAGAGGCAAATGTTGACGATGAGTAAGCCTTTGCGTATCCAACGAAGAACAAAGGAAAACATGGCGTCACCGTGAAGGAGCGTTCACGCGCCCTCCACGCGGGGACCCTAGTAAGGAAAATCGGAAATAGCTTTCCGAAACCAATGGATGATTGCTAGGCCTTTATCTGGGTCATCTATGCAGTTTCAATTCTCACAGTGCATGACACTAAACATATTTACATAGCATAAATACATGAAAATAGCTTAAGTCTATTATGCTTCAGGACGTAATGTAAAATAATTTGGAGACGCAAACTCGTAGCTTGTTTTAGAAAATACTATTATTGGAAAAAATGAAAACATAAAAAATATGTACAAACAGAAAATACGAAATAAAAAAGCAAACACATATGAAAACAACATATAAGACTAAAATTAATGGATATTTACAACAGGACATAGAATACAATACTATTTGAAATAATAAAACACAAATGAACATAACAATATTTACAGAACCCATAACGTAGTTCACTACGAAGGAAAATTAATAAAATAACGTAAATTAAAATATTTACAAACATGGCATACGAAGATTTTGCAACAACTGAACCAAAATAAAAATCACAGAAAAAACGAAAAAATATGAAACATTGGTTTAGTAAAATAAGTTTGAAATATATAAGACATGGAAATCATAAAATAAAAACAAATACACATAACCATGTCGTAACCGAAAATTACAGTAGAAAGTTAAAATTATTGAATGGATAAAATTTAGGGAAATTAAATGTAGTAATTTAGACCACAGAAATTAATTTGGAAATTAAAACCGAAAAGATTAGACCGAAAATTTAAGACTTTACGGTAAATTAAAGTTACAGACAAGACAAATGTTAAAACACTGTTGCAAACTTGGAAAATTCAAATAAATATACACAACACATAAAATCCAGGGTTACAAGTAAGTAATTGGAATAAAATAGCAACATAAATGAAAATAATTATATCAAGAAATAAAATAATAAAAATGAATACTGACTATACATAGAATACCTGAAATAAAAGATCAAAATTAAATACATATATAAGACATTGTACGATCCAGATTTAAGAAATAAATTTAATATTTGGTTGTGACAAAATGATAAAAAAGAGGAAATAAATTTAGAACAGGGAAATTTAATTTTGATTAAAATTTAAGATTTCGTTCGGAAAGTTAAGAAATTAATAAGATAATTTAATTTGGAAGAACTTTCAGAAATCAGTGATCAGATCATAATATTTCCCACAACCAATAAACTATTTACAATATATACAACCCTGATGTTGTTGTACTCAGGACGGTCGAAGTCAAACTCGACTGCACCAATTCCCTAGCGAGAAGTCGACAAACGACTATCAGCGCTAATAATTGTCGCTGTCATCATCTTGGTTATCTTAAATAAAAGATTGAATGACAAAGATTAATTTTCTATTCATAAAATTGTGCATACATATGAAGCTGCAAATATAACTTTCGCATATAGCGATAGATGTTGTTACCTTAATTCTCTCTTTCATAAGAACAATATGGAGGAAATCACTGTAAATTTGTATACGGGATTATGATGTTCAAGCGTATAAATAATAGCTGGAACAGATTTTTTTCCCGACATAATTATCGTAAAATACATGACATTTTGCGTGAGTAACACCCCCCCCCCCCCCCATATCCTCCAACCTATTTACGGAAATTAATAATTTGTCAGAACGAAAGTGAATGGCAAGATATCCTAGTTCATTAAGCTATAATTTAAAAACCATCATTAGAGTTCAAACGTGCAGCGGAAATAAATTTTCCTACGCGCAGAGAGCCTGACCATTCAGCGCTTAGTTCGCGCTACGGCACTCGTTGCGGCTAATAGCTTCAAAACAAGAAATTTTGCAAGATAGATTTCATTAATCATGGATGGTTAGCGGACATTTAATATTAATGTTTTACAAGTTTAAACTTATAAGTATTATGTGTACCAGTACGGTAAACAAATTGTACCAAGAATTAACCCCACCCCCACCCCTACTAAATTTTTCAGAATTTGAATTTCACTCACACTCTAGTTAATCTAGATAGCATGTAATTATTGAAAAGGAAAAGGTGCCACAATAAATAAGTAATAGGCTATATAGGAGTCCAGTTTCATTAACTTAGTTTCTGACTACTTAGCTCACTTAAAACTATTACACAAATAAATAAAACATTAGTTCAAGGCATGGATTCCCTTTCAAGAATGCGGGAAAAAAAGAGAAAAGCATTTGGGGACATTCATTTTCTTAAATTAAGAGAAAAACAAATGAAGGTCCCTGACAGATGCTACCTTAATTATTTTAAAGACATTATTTTTCAAATGTCATGTTAAAATGGAAGTTGGATGAACTGTATACAGTTATGCTATACTATTTTTAATTTTCATCCATAAGGACATGAATTATAAAATTCAAACAAGAATTATAATAACCAATATTGCATTTCACATCCATAAGGATATGGATCATGAAATGTAAAATTGCAAGCACACTTATTTTTAAAAGACCAGTTCGTACAAATTCCTTCTTCCAAGGCTTAAAATAATTAGCACTACATTGTTCATAAAACAACATATCAATACATATAAATTGATTTTATACCATTTTTATATAAATGTAACTTACCTAAAAGGCCTAAAATTCATAGAGCCTATACCAGTATAATTGAAAATAACCATTTTACTTCAAAGTAACTTGTTTTACTTTTGAGAACCATTGATTTAAAGTAAAAAAACACTTTGAAAAAAAGTATTTGTCGAAAATGGCATAGCTCCTTGCTCAAGAAGCAATAATGTACTTTCAAATGCATATATCGCATTAGATTTTTTTGTGGTTCATAAATGACTATAATTGAACTTAAGTCGCATAATATTGCGCTAAAATTTAAATGAGCTTTTGGAAGTCGTTCAAAAAGGAAATGTTTTGCATACACAAATTTGGTATTATCATTTCCACTTCCAGTTAATTAAAAAGTCATGTTTCATAACGATAACATGAATGAAATTTAAAATAAAATTTAAACATGAATTCCACATAATGTTATTCAAAATTAATAAGAAATGTATTTACCATATAAGCCATTGTGGCAGACCGGGCATTCGTCCCTGCAAGGACCGGGCATGAGCACTGCTGCGTACCGCTTCCGGACGCTCCCTCATTAACCAGGGTTGGGGTGCCAGGGTCTCCTTCTTGGGGGAGCGATCGGGCCCTGGACGGGGTAGATGGGAATGCCGTCCGCTAGGGGCTGCAAATCCTCCAGCAGGCAGTCAGGGAAAAGGTCCTCTAAGTCGGAAGGAATGATATCGTCCGGCGGGGCGGCATCTTGCTGACGGGTGGCCTCTTGGAACTGGGCTTGTGTATTGGTTACTTTGAACTGTCACGTAGTAGTCAAAATGGGAAAACATATGAACACGAATACAATGTTGCTTAAAAGCTATGATAGACGGCTTTGTGTATTGGTCACTTTGAACTGTCACGTAGTAGTCAAAATGGGTGAAACAAATACAAATAAAAAAAAATACTTTGCACAACACCTCAAACGCACAGCATATAATGAGTTGCATTACACGTCATGCTGGTATGAAACCAGAACTTAGAGTCAAATGCAGACACTGACAATTATACTGCCAAAACATGGAGTATGTTAAATTATAATCAGCATTAAGTACGAAATGGGCACACAGTCAGATTTTTTTTTCATTGGGGATAACAGTAGCTAGCACTTGAATGAAGGGTTAAGCGAATAAGACTTAAGGGGAAACATGAAACCTGTTCCCTCCCTTATCATAGTGTTTATTAGTTACAATGTACCATGAATATTTGAAATGCATGTTAGAATTGAGTTTGATAACTTAGTCGCCAGTTTGAATCCCATCCCGAGACCAAACACGTGATAGTACATACAGAAACATGCAAGTTTCTGGGTGACTCATGAATGTAGCATGTATATGATAATTTATTTTGAAGTCTGAGGACTGTGTATTTTGTTGAAATCTTGTTGCCATTGGTACAAACGTATGTAAAAATCATTAATTTTGACAATATTAAAAAAATGTTCGCATCGAACTATAGACAATCCATTTGATTAATAATCATTGATTATAGCTGAAAAGAGCTTATTACAGTCACATTTTGACACAAAGTGACTTTCTTCAAAATGCTAAAAAGCAAGAAACCAGACTTCAAAGGAAATTGTTGAAAGTGGGAAAAAACATAGCTTGTAACGATTGTGTTTCTCTTTCGTTCCCCAGCCAGAGCAAAACTAGGCCAACCAGCTGGCGGTATAATGATGAAGGTAGAGAATCCACTCAGCCTTGGACGACCATGGCCGAGTCACGGCCAACGCGAGACCGAAAGTAGAGCACAAGATGAAACGAGAAAGTGCCACGCCTCCCCTCAGGGAAAGTGAGAGGGAAGACAACATGTGGTCAATATAGGAGAAAAACGAAATTATAATGTATTCCAGATCAACAGCAACAAAAGTGAAATTGATTTTCTTTTGGGTTCGGTTACGTGGAGAATGCGTTCTCGAGTCTTGCATGCAATATAAGCCATACATCATACATATATTATTTTATTCCAATTCCACCCAGATTAGTATTGCTCAATTAATGAGGCAATTTTATTTCGCTGTACATAATTATTGCCCTGACTTCTGCAAAGGTTATTTTTTTTTTACCTCAGAGAAGCAGGTCCGTTTTCCCTAGTAGCACAACCATTAAAAGAAATTCTGGGCCGGTTGGTGAATGCGAAGTTCTTGCTTAATTATGTAAAGCAGTTTCTATTATTAAAGAGGCTGGGTTTGGAGGTTAAAATCAGGAACCACTAAAAAGGTACCATGATTTTAGTTCGAACAGGGATTATGTAAGGAATTAATTAATGGCTTAATTAGTCTTTATAACAGAAACAATACAACTAATTGATTGGATACATATTTGCATAAATATCATACATTATTTATTGCATGAACCAAATATTTAATCGGATGGATCAAATTGATTCCAGATAAGTGAATATAATTAGGAGTCCCTTTTCAAAGACGACCGAGAGGCCAATATCATTGTAACCCGAACCTATTGTTTAAAGGAGTTAAAGGAGTTTAAAGGATGGCATTACCCGTTGACAATATTTACGACATTTCGTAGGACCTAAATTACTTTCTAGAAGTAGATTTAATTACGATAAGATCATCACTCATGATCAATCACTTCGAAGAATAACAATAAAACACTCCCACACGGGACAGTTAATTATATTGGCAGGTAAAATCAAAGCGCCAAATACGGAGAACAATTAATGAACCCGAACAAAACAATAGACTGATTGACATGCGTAGAGGTCCCATTTGGTGATAAGGGCCCAAGCTGTAAAAGGCACGCAATACTTCGAATTACTATAATAAATCAATACAACAATCTCGTAGGCAATATGACGTCACTTGACGCTAACGGCAGCGTCACTGCTGCCGACGCTGCCGGCAGCGTCGAGTGACGTCATTGTAAGCAATTAATTAATGGCTTAATTAGTATTCATAACAGAAACAATACAACTAATTGATTGGATACATATTTGCATAATATCATACATTTATTAAATGCATGAGGCGAATATTTATTCGGATAAATCAAATTGACTCCAGATAAGTGGATATAATTAGGAGTCCTCTTCAAAGACGACCGAGAGGCGGCAAGACCATTTGTAACCTGAACCAGTGCAATTACACCTATTGTTAGAGTTTAAAGGATGGCATTACCAGTTGACAGTATGTACGACATTTTCGTAGAACCTTAATTACTTTCTAGAAGTAGATTTAATTACGATAAGATCTTCGCTCATGATCGGTCACTTCGAAGAATAACAATAAAACACTCTCACACGGGATAGTTAATTATATCGGCAGATAGCTTCAAAGCGCAGACAACAGGGAACATTTAAAATCTCCGAACGCAACAATAAAATGATTGGCATGCGTAGAGGTCCCATTTGGTGATAAGGGCCCAAGCTGTCAGACTATTACTATATTTGGACTTTCTGCAATTAATCAATACTACAATGGATCGATCGTGGACGATAACGCTACGGTATATAAACTGAATCGCGGAATGCATGATAGCAGTCGATCATCAGCCGTTCACCAGTTGCTTAACGCCAGTTAAATTCCCGATTCGGAAAGCACGCAAGGCCAGACGCTGTGCCGTATCTTGAACGGGGCTTCACCGTCGAGCTAGAGCCGTAAGCCGATAGCTTCGACCAAGCTTCTATTAAAAGCTAAGTATTTCAATTCAATAGCAATAGCTATGATTGTTGAGGTTAACTAGTAATAATACTTGTGCTACTAAATTAGCCTGAGATCACTGAATTATTTAAAAGATATAATAATGATTTAGTTTTCCACTCGACTTAATCAATAATGCAATTCGTTCGACTCATTGCCGAATAATTGTAATCGATATCATAAATCATAACAATCTGTCACTGATTTAACTGGCCATATTGTGGGGTCAATATTGTGTACGCCAGAGTGTTGATTATAGGCCCAGTATTAGATGAATGATTGCTTATTATTTAGCCTACCCATTTCTGTGCATAATTATTTCTTTTATACAATTGATTGCCCTTATGCTATCCTGATAATAATGTTTATTCTGGTCAAAAGTTCACTGGAATAGAACATTACATCATATTGCCTACGCGATAGCATCTGGAGGGCATAACTACAAGGGGCACTAGACTAATATGTAAGAGAAAACAACGGCATTTCTCGTCAAGACAGTGATCGGAGAGCAGATTTCTTAGGCTTAAAAAAACGTTGTTTTCTCCAGCAACAAAAATCGTGCGTTATAGGCTTAATAAATCCAGTCTAATAGAGCAGTGACACAACGTTGTATTATTGTATATAACTCTATGCTAGAGCCAGTAACTGGGATAGCTGCAAGGGTCACTGGAGGGGGAAAAGAAGCGCGTCTTACTGAAGACAATGCTGTTAAGAGTGGATTTCTTAGGCCTATAATGTGCGATGTTTGTCGATTTGTTGGCAGTTGCTGACATTTTTAAGCAAGTGGAATCTTTATTTTCCAATTACAACCTAGCAGCATAAGGATTGGAGAAAACAACGTTTTTTTAAGCCTATGACATCCGCTTTCAAAGCACTACCTTGACTAGAAGTACCGTTGTTTAACCCTCCATTTTAATCTAGTGCCCCTTACAGCTATCTGTCTTGTAGCCAATATGTTTAGTTTAGTTTAGTTTAGTTTAGTTTAGTTTAGTTTAGTTTAATACCGAGGAAACAGCAAAGTCAGAGACTTGTAGCTGAAGAGAAAAAGGAGAACAGGGGAAGACAAAGGAAAGGGGGAGGGGGAACAGAAGGATTACAGGTAGTGCATATGTTTGTCGAGGGCTGCCTTAAATTTGTCCGTGGTGGTTGCCAAACACACCTCATCGGGAAGAGCGTTCCATTCATTGACAACACGCACAAAAAAGAAGTTCTTTCTTACTTCGAGTCTTGCATGGGGCTTCTGGATCTTGAGGGAGTTTCCCCGAAGATTGGTAGTAGTAGCGGGCTTAACGAACTCTAAAGAATTGATGTTGTATTGTCCTTTCATAATCTTGAAGCACTCGATAAGTCGTCCCCTCTCTCTCCTCTGTTCAAGAGTAGGAAGCTTGGCTACCTTAAGTCTACCTGCGTATGTGATCCTGTCTTTCATGTGCAGGCGAGAGGATAACCTCTGAGCCCCTTCCAACAAGTTGATGTCCTTCTTCAGCCACCAGTCCCAGGCCACACCAGAAAACCAATAAGTGGTCTGACAAGGGTCTTGTGAACCCGGGAAGACTCATTTGGATTAAGCTTTGGAAGATGCTAGGGAAGTAACCCAGCCATTCTTTTAGCTCTTGCAGCAGCAGCAGTGCACTGTCGGCTGACTGAAAGGTTATCCTCAATGATAACACCAAGTTCTCGGACACTGTCAAAACGTTGGAGTTTCGTACCATCAAGGAAATAATCTCTTCCAATGTTCTTTGAACCAAGATGCACAATTCCACTCTTCTGTGGGTGCAGGCGTATACCGTGACTGTCGCACCACGACTGAAGACTGTTAATGTCTCCTTGAAATTCAGTACTTTTTTCTAGATAATTCGTCATGGCAGATCATTTCACATCATCAGCAAACTTTCAGCAGCCATTCTTCACAGCATGATGAGATTCGGCAGTGTGCAGGAAACAGCGGTGGCCCAAGGACCGATCCCTGCGGTACTCGTGATGTAACTGTCATCCAGGCAGACTGCATGCCATTGACAACAACTCTTTGCTCTCTGCCATACAGGAATGCTTCGATCCATTTTACCCTCTCTAAACTAACTCCACGAGAACAGAGGTTGTCAATAAGAACGCCGTGTTCTGCCCTATCAAATGCTTCTTCACCGTCCACAAAGAAAACATCCACCACTGATCCCTCGTCAAGAGCCATGGTCCACTTGTTTCTTGGTGAAAGAAGATTCGCAGTGCATGACCTGCCTGGAACAAACCAGTGTTGTGTGTTGTCCACAATTCCTAAGTCAATAAGCTCAGCATTAAGAATACCAAGGAAAACCCTCTCACAACATTTGCTTATGCTAGTCAGAAGGCTCACAGGTCTGTAGTTGAGGGCACATTCGGCTTCCTTTCTTTTTGTATATAGGGGTGATATTTGCCCGTTTCCATTCTGTAGGGATCTGACCTAAACTAAAAGACTTAGAAAAAAGGGCTGCCAGAGGTGCGACCAATATGTGTACACATTCCTTCAGGAGTTTATTAGGAATTCCATCTGGACCACATGCTTTACCTAGCGTCGAGGTTTTTTTAAAACAACACGGATCTTTTGTTGCGAAACACTGGTCATGCGTAAGGGTCCTTCACCTTTCACCTTTTTGCCTCTAGGATGGAAAACAGACTGGAATTGTTTTCCAAATTCTTTTGGTACTTCCTTAACATTTAACACTTTGTTACTCTGAGAATCGAGTAATCTTATGATTGTTGGCTCTGCATTATGCTGATGCCGCAGATGTCCAAAAAATCTCTTTGGGTTCCTCTTGATATTCTTCACTACTTCCTCAAGCTGTTCTCTTCTGAATGTTCAAAGTAGGTCAACAACCTTGTTTCGTTGGGCTTGGAATTTTTCAAGGTCAGAGTTTTGTTTGCTCCTGAAGAATCGACTCCAAAGTGATCGTTTGATTTTAATCTCAGCTAAAATGTGTCTTGGAAGGTTAGGTGTCTTACGGTTGTACTTCCCTCTCTCTGGGATATACTTTTCAATAAGGAAGTAGATGGTTTCTGTGGAGTCGTCATTTGTGGCTCCACAATGGCCGCCTTCAATTTAGCGTCAATATGTTAGCCCTACCCAGATTACCCTAATTCACCTAATAGGCTAGTCCGATTAATTGTATATAGTATTATTGCATCACATGACTTCCTGTACCTATGTGTATATATACCGATCCCTACAGGAAGTAAACTATCTTTTCAGCTGTAACCTACACACTGGTTAGTCCGTGTCTTTCTTTACCATTGGTGCCCACGCTGGGCTTAGGTGTGTCCCTGCCCAGGACATCAAAGTTGGCGACGAGGCCGGTACAATTGGTAAACGTTAAATTTTAAGCTTAAACTGATAGGTTTTCAACCACATCTCTGCTCCATATTTGTGTAAGTTGCAAATTTTTTTAATTTGGCAATGAAAATTAGTGCTCTGAATTCCTATCAGAGTTTAAATTTTTTCAAACAGCGTTAT
>JAHWFP010185020.1:0-13956 GCA_023313725.1 Lithobius niger | reverse complement strand
TGGCCAACATTACGTAAGTCAATTACCTACATTGCATTCAGTTGATAAGGTATAAAATTGTATTGCATTGTGAAGTATTCTTTGCTTACGAAGGCTGTATTTTTTTTTTTTTTGGCTTTTTGGAGACAATTATATACTGTTCATACCTATGGTTACTCTGCATGTACCTCCTGTATGGGAAGGCATTCTACTGTAAGCAAAATTACCTACACTTTTCTATCGATATCAACATCTCAGCCTTCATTTAACAAGAGCAACAATGGTCTCTTGTAACAAGGATGTTTTGAACGCTTTAACTACAAGTACTGAATCGAGTGCTGAGATCTCTTGGCTGTGGATGGCGTGGCTGAGAGATGTCATCCCTCTTCTATTTTGTTCAATTAATATATGCAAAACCAATTACATAAGTTTAGATAGTACATTAATACAGTATTTACCATCTTCCACCGATGTGCAATGTTCAGAGTGTGGTTGCTGCAATCATGAGAAAAGTGAAACAATTCTTCGAAAGTCGTCTTGATGGCTGAACTTGCTTCCACGAGTTCTTTTTGAAATCGTGCAACAATCAGGAACGGGCTGAGATTCTGTAAGCGGTAGATAAATAGTCTCCACGTCCTGACATTGTTGCTTTCGAGCAGCAGATTATTTCCTAAACTAAGTGGTCCCCTACGGTTTCGTGAGCTCAATTTGATTTTTCAATTTGATTTTTTTTTGAAGAAATGCGTAGAATACTTCCATGACATGTTCAGAAATGCTTTCAGAGTGACTGTATTTGATTCCATTTTGGATTCACATTTTTGGAGTAGTACACGTTTTACGTCGTTTTGCCTCCTATTTATCTGTTTGTATGATCAACTGTTTTATTATGAAATGCTTCTAACTGACCGAGTAGAAACTTTCCTGGCACTATCACAGATGGCAAAAAGTTGGAAAAAATACAAAGTGGTCGCTTCAGAGGAAATCAACCAGTGCAGTAATGGCTTAGATATTTCTACTTCGATTAATTCCTTACAAAATTGTAAACAATCCTACGAGATCCACTAAATTACATCATCACCAAGTCCTTTTTTTCGCGTATCAATGTGAGCGTTCTTGTACGCTTGTTGCCAATTTTATTTGTTTACTTTGGTGCTGAAGAGTTAAAAACAGTTACCTAGGAATTGCCAGACACTTCAAATCAAATTTGTTTCCATAACTAGAGCAATAAAAAGCAACATTGACAATTAATTAGTTGTCAAAATGTTCTAATAATACAAATACTGGTAAATGGGTGTGGTAGTTAAGCTGTTGCTCGAAGGTAAAACTCTCGATTTGGTGAGACTAAGTCAGGGATCGTACGAGTGCTTGAAAAACTTGAAACTGCTACTGGACTGCTACTGGAGATTCTCAAAACAGAAAGTCAGATTTGCACGTCGTATAATGCTATGAATATTATGTTGAAATAGAAACTTTAAAAAATAATAACACATCGTCCATGGAACTAAAAGTGAAATTGCGGTGCTGAAAAAGGATTGCAGCACCAGTGATTCTGTATTTTACCAGCATTGTTTAGCTAAAAAAAAACTTGTTGCATTGTATGTTAATTACTTGTTTGTGGTTCTTGAATATTCATACGTGATAAAAATACTAAAAGTTAGTCAGTGAAAAAGCAAAAAAGTGTACATAGTCAATTCACAACCAAAGCAATCAAGTTTCTCACGATAAACTTGCAAATTTTCGGCGATATAAACTAATCAACATCTTCAGACAAGAACCCGATTCGAGCAAGCACTTGCAAACGAATGAAGGGAAGTTCGTTTGCAAGTACGATTTATTTAATTTGCTTAGGTTGTGCGTTGACTGTACGTTTTTTTTTTTCAGTGTTTAAAATCAAATTACAATGTACGATTTGTTGGTGTTTTTGAGGTGGTCACAGTCACTGAAATTAGAAAAAATAAAAGCTTATCTTGACCTACTTGACACAGTTTAAAAAAAAATCCTGGTTATCAAACCTTGTTAAAAATACAATAAAGGGATGGGTGATGGCAGCGGTCCACTCATCAGACCTGGACCATACAACCAATAAATCCCACAACACAAACCAAAAATGGGTAAAGGAAAACAAACGCAATTGCACAATAAAATTACGAAAATTAAAGTTCAAAACAACATCAAAGTTCAGTTGATGGCAAATTTTGAAACAACATACAACCCAGAAGAAATTTGGGTCCAGAGGTTGCTTTTGAATTTCATGCTCAAATTATCGATGTTGATATAGGCGGTTGAGAGGCCCAGTGAGCTACTTGTTACACTTCCCCTCTAGCTGCTTGGCATTAAGTGAGGGGTACACGAGGTGTGAAATCGTAGGAAATGCCGGCAGCTGAATGTTCATCAGGGGAGTTTCTCTTTTTCTCAGTGTTGGATAGACACCACAGACTCCAGGGCCCTGAGGTACTGTGTATATTTTTGCAAATTGGATGTGAATAAAGACGTCATATTTTTCAAAGAAATTTTGTGCTTGGTTTCAGCCTGGTGTGTCGTCACGCCATCGGCGGGCTTTTGTGGTCTCACTGCTGTGATATGATCGAGCAAGGTCATATTGATTTTTCGTTGGGTCTCACCTACATAGACTGCGTTGCAATCTTCACAGGGTATTCTGTAGATGCGCTCCTGGTGGTTGGGCTCTGGAAGGCAAGAGCGCAACATGGGGTCATTTCTGTTGGTTTGACTGCATGTAGATTTGGAGGCTCACATGCGGGGGGTGCTTTTTGTCACTCTGCATCCTGGTCTGTAAGCCTCCACCCCTACACGCAGAATAAGAGCGTCACCCAAGTTGCGCTCCTGCGCCCAAGAACCCAACCGCAATCTACAAAATGGCATAATGTTTTGTAAATTTCAATGCAGTTTATGTAGGTGAGACCCAATGAGGAATCAGTGTGTGCGTACTTGAATCATATTACAGCAGTGAGAATCCAAGATCCCACCAATGGCGTGGTCACACACAAGGCTGAAACCAAGCACCAAATTTTTTGGAAAAATACGACATCTTACATCTAGTTCGTAAAAAGATGTAACCACAGAACGCTAGAGTCCCTGTCTATCCAATACTTCGACAAAGCAAAAATCTCCCTGATGAACATTCGGCCGCCGGCATTGCACACCTTGTGCACCTCTCACATTGCCAAGCAGCTAGATGGAAACTGGAACACACAGACCAGCGGACCTCCTAACTCGCCCACATCACCTTCAGTGGTCTGAACAAGAAATTCAAAAGCCACTGCCTGATCCAACAAGAGGAATACATTTGCATAAGAAAGTTTTCTCAAAACCATAAAACCACAGCCTGAAGATGAACGAAATTGCTGGGCCCAAATTCCATCTGGGTTGTATGTTCTTCGAAAAATGTGCAAGCAACTGAACTGTTGTTTTGAACTTTCATTTTTTTTCCATAATTTTATTAAACAGTGTCAGCCTAAAATCATCAAAGTAAACATTCACATTTTGTATTGCAACAAGAGGAAGAGGAGTGAAAGAAAAAAATACAATGAGAAACGATTAAAAAGATAATTTATAATATATTTACGTTGTAATAATTTGATAAAAATGGGGGGAAAAGTGAAGATTGGGAACAGTGAGGAACTGTAGGAAGAAGGCATGAGAATCAAAGGAAAAAGGAATGAAAGGAAGATTTGGGGGAGGGAGGCGCAAAAAGAGGGGAAGTAAAAATAGGCAATGCATAGAATGGTAAAGAGGTGGCAGAATACACGAAAAAAGGGGGATAGGAAGACAAAGTGACAGTGAAGGGATGGGAGCCAGAAAACAGGAATGGGATTTTAAACTGGGCCAAGTGTGTTAATTAGACTTTTGGTGGGGGGGGGGGGGGTTATTTTGCACTGCCTTAGATAAATTCAAAAATTTTTGCTATGAGTTACTTCGTCATAATGGAATGATTGGGAAAAGATTTGTGAAAAGATTGTGAAATGATTTGTGAAATGATTTTTGCGCCACCCTCCCCCAAATCTTCCTTTCATTCCTTTTTCCTTTGATTCTCATGCCTTCTTCCTACAGTTCCTCACTGTTCCCAATCTTCACTTTTACCACCATTTTTTATCAAATTATTACAACGTAAATATATTATAAATTATCTTTTTAATCGTTTCTCATTGTATTTTTTTCTTTCACTCCTCTTCCTCTTGTTGCAAATATAAAATGTGAATTTACTTTGATGATTTTAGGCTGACACTGTTTAATAAAATTATGAAAAAAAAATGAGAGTTCAAAACAACAGTTCAGTTGCTTGCAAATTTTTTGAAGAACATACAACCCAGATACAACTCCCCGTTTTGGGTTGATGTCGTGGGGTTACTGGTTATACTTTTGAATTTTCATTGACAAGTCTTGGGGAAAAAAACCTGGAATTTTACGTTTTTCGGTGAACCGTGTTAAGCAAAAAAATAACAAAATTGGTTTATTGTAGAAGTAAGGCCTATTAAATCTTAGCACTTGCAGTAAAAATATATTCTTCAGTGGGGTGTTTTTGCAGTTTTAGAAGGTAAAACTATAAAAAGTAAAAAAAAAAAAATAACCTGTTCACCAGATTAATTTAGCATATCATCTGAAATTATAAAATTTCGTCTTATTTAAACCATCTGAAATTATAAAATGTCATTTTATTTTTAACGGAACTGTGGTATTGCTCTTAAGCTGGCAATCAGAAAATGTTATTAATTTATGACAGATAAATAGGACCATTTTCTGATCCACATACTGTTCTGAGATTAACATCCAATGTCTTTTACTGTGAAAGGTTAAAATGCAGGAAGAAGGCTTGCAAGTGTTCCGTTTGACTCTATATGTAGAATTGCTTTGTGTTAATGCAATCATTTTTTTTTTACATAGAACTTCTGACACTATTCCTCTTGGCGAATGGCATACAGCTAAAATAACTAGATATAACCGTAAAGGAACATTGCAAGTTAACGATGGACCAATCATCAGAGGCGAATCTGTGGTAGGTATCACAGTCACATTAAAGACATTGAATCACGTTACGGAAACATGGGTCGCAAAAACACTGACACAAAACAAGGATTAAAGTTCTCATTTGCATAGAAACTTGCTAAATTGTGGTATCGAGTTTCTGTGCAAATCGGTGGCATCACCAGACTAACCTCAGTCATATCAATACTATAACCCTGCCCAGTGCCAGGTGCCTACATCATCCTAAACTTGCTCCCCCAGAAAGCCTTTGTGAAACATAAAAAACATCGCACATGCTCTATAACCAATGTACGACGTCATTAATATTGCCTTTCCGGACATTGTATTCTTCCTTTCTAACTTGGGCAACTAGGTTGACTGGTTAATTTCTAAATAACTGTTAAAAAATTTAGGATTAGTACCTTTCATAGCCAAACATAAGTTGGCAAAAACGAGTGTAGATTGTTGTGTGCCGAGGGTGCAGTGAATGATGGACATAAACCAGCAATAACTTAACCATCATTTAAAATCAAGGCCTTGCCTATAATAAAAAAGCCAGAAGTCGGTTTTTACTTTGACCGATTGTAGACATTAAAAAAAATTAAGATTGAACACACAAGAGGCACAGGTTAACAGCAGAATGGATTGTTATTTTTAAATGTTCTGTAAAATAACGTGACAAAGAAAGTGTTCCGTTTATCTTCATCAGAAAACTGAAGTGCAGTGAAAAACTAGACATTACATTCTGCACGATTACGTTCATCGAGCGACAGTTGTTGCACTTGTTGTTGATCAAGGAACTGTAAATCTACGGTGTGGATATGTCACTTCGTTTTCAGTGCTTTCTCGAGTTTTGCTCTTAGCAAATTGGGTGATGTGTGTGTACGTTGCGTTGGTGTTGTTCATCATGGAAACATTGTTATTTTGGAAAAGTGCAATGGTTAAGGATTCCAGTACTCTTAGTTGTGGGTCTTCCATGGTGTTAGACTTAATGAGGGTGGATGATTTTTTCCAGTGCTATGGAGGGTTTTGAGACCCTTGGTGTTTAAGAGCCATTTCATTTTTCTGGTTTTCGCTTCATGTTCTTTGAGATTGGAGTGGAGTTGTCTTCACGTTTTTTTATATAGACGGAGTTAGAGTCACGGCACGAAATCTTGTATACAACTCCTTGTTGGGTGTGGGTGGGTTGGGGGGGGGGGGGGATTGAGGCTTAATGGCGCGCCGACAGCTTGGTCATTAGCGCCAACCTCAGTCACAGTGCAGTGGTCCGGGTTGCCACTGCACCACACATTACAGAGATATTATTCAAACCCCTAATCTAAATCTTGTCTTTGGTTAGCTGGTGCTGTCAGTGTGGTCTTGCATTTGTTTGTGGTTGCATAGGGGTAGACTGGCTGGGTTGGAAGTGGGTTTGAAGTGGGGGCTCCGGCAGGGAATGGAGTGGGGGAGGTGTGGTTGAGAAGGTCTCAGGAGTTTCTTAAGGCCGAGGGTTTTTTTTTTTTTTTTTTTTACGAAAGTACCTGATGTTGTTCTGTCAGAAGACTTGTCCGATCTTTACGCTTCTGCATGGGAGGCATGTCACTATTTCACATGGGTTGGATGGAGTTGTTAGCCCCGTGTTGGGACAAGTTTGAGTGGCCCACTGACGGCTTGTTTTATTACTGAGTTGATCACATGCTGTGGGCTGGATACTGCAGCTTGAAGTACTTGGCCTTTGCCGGCAGTGCCGCAACTAGCTCTTTCCAAGGAGAGGTGCAAGGGTAAAATGTTCAGACCCTCCACAACAAGTAAAAAATGTTGGGGGCAGGGTAGCTTCTAACCCCTGCCAAACCTTGGTGTATTTTGTCCCTTTTGGGCCACTTGCCACCTGGGCCTGGGTGCCCTATTACACCCTTGTATGGCTCCGAGTTGATTCTTAGGGTGACAAAAGTTGAAGGGGATGGCTCTCCCTGTTTTGGAAGGTTTATGGTAGGGTTCGAAAGATACTTCAGTGGGGTACTTGTGAACGTAGTACGTCAAGGAAGGGCAGTTGTGTGCGAATTTTAGCCTGGGGTGGCAGGAGTTGAGGATTTCAGAATCTGGTGAGTTGACTTTGAGTGGTGTGGCAAAACGTCATTCACCATTTCTTTTTCACAAGGTGAGGGAGGGAACTTTTTCACAATGTTTTCATCCACTAACCAAAGTCAGCACAACCTATGCCTTCACCGGAGAACACATGTAGCCCATAGGGAGTGTTACCCTTATGTGCTCGTGCTCCCCAGTGATCGGAAGAGGGAAGGTAGGCAGTTTGGAGCATACGCTCGGGGATCCTTGCGTCGGCTAACACACTTGTGCACACGGTCACTAACTTTGTTAGTCAAAGAGGGTACCATGAGTGTGTGGCATTCATTGTGTTATGGCGGAATTATGTAGTTAATGGCTTGCACCCTTCTTCTATTAATGTTTTATTTGTGTGGCGTAGGACTGTAAGCCTATGTAGTGATAAACATGAACAATTTGATGTGGAAATTAAAAAATAACTCCTTAAGTAGGATGTTGTTTTTATATCTGTAACCATAAAAATAGGGCTAACGTTGAAAGGAAATAGAATAGAAACTTCATAGAGCTCCTTAACTTAAGGCAGATGCCTCTAGGACAACAGCCATGGCGTCGCTCGTCGACTTCACAAGGGAACTTAGCATTGTTGGTGTCTGTCAATTGTTGGTCATTTTGTGCAGTCGGAAAGCTTTATTTGCCTACATTTTTGTCTTGTTTAGGATGAGTTAGGCTCATCATTTCCACTCAACGGGGTGAAGCCATGCAAAGCTGATCATTTGGTGTACACGTGTGTAATGATGTCTTGAATTATTGTGGGCTACAATTTTGTTGGCGATATTGGCCCATCACTAAATTCATACTTTTACCTAATTTTGACCGATTTTGATATTCCAATATGCCGTTTAAACCTGGTTGAAAAGAACTGACAGTTTTACAAAATGACTTTAGTGGTTTTAGCTGACGTGATGTCTTCAAAGTTTTTTTTTAACCAACAATGTTACCTCTTCAAGCTTTCATCTAAAATATTTGATCAGATTTTCATAAAATAAAACTCCTGGCTGCTGTTCCATAAATTTCTAACTCCACCTGCAAATGTACGGTCTTAGACTTAGTAAATGCCAGAAATTTATTTATAATAAGATCGCCTAAAACGTATATTTTTAAAAATTTATTCTAGCCACCTCTCAACGAACTAAATCTGGAACTACCATTGCATGTCGGCGGGTATAAACTATCATATACCTTAAACCGAGATGCTGGTATCATCATTGGTTTGAATGGAGCTATTCAGCGAATGATAGTAAATGGTGAAGTCTATGACAACATAGTGGACCGTGCCAAAGAGTCCCACGGCATTAAAAAGTATGAGGGCCCACCTTGTTTAGGAAGTCCATGCCTAAATAATGGTATTTGTCAACCACTCCTCAGGGACTTTGAGTGCAAGTGTCCTATGAAGTTCATTGGGAAAATTTGTGATAAAGGTAAGTGTTTGTTCATGATCCAATTGTGTTTGCTTTAGTGTTTTACTGCGAATGTACTAACAGATGGATTTTTTTATACCGTAAATCGTGTATTGAACGCCTATGGGCTTATACTCCACTATTCTGGTCATCAATCACAGAAACTTCAAAGCTTTTGAAGGATCTCAGGAAGGCCCATTTTTACATGGTTTTGATTTCAGTGAAGAAGAGAGGAGGCATAAGGGGGAAGAGGCCAGGCCTTGGTGCTAGGCGCCAAAGGAAAGAGTCCACTATAACCCCAGGGAGGGAAAAGGGGGCCGTTAAGCAAAGCAAGCAGTACATTCTTTATTCACAGCATATAGCTTTTAATTAATTTTGCTGCAGAAAAACTATAAGGGGTGGGCGTGTACTCCATGATTTTGACATTAAAGCATTTTAGGGAGGGGGTGGGCATTTAATACACCATTTACGGTATGCTTAACTACATAGGTCAGGAACAGTTCAATCTCGCACCCTTTTCATGGGGAGACCAATCCCCTAAGCGCTTAGCTGCTATTTGCTGGCTTCAGCCAGGTTCACGGGGAACACTTGTGAAGCTTGCGCTTTGCTGGCGGATGTGGTTGTTTTGCCTACTTGCGCGGTATGCCATGGGGTTACCATTCAAATATTTAAAGTTCACGAATGTTTGTTTAGTCGGATTTTTTACTTAACATCATACTTAGTGTAATGAAAGCGTTGAATGATTGTAGAATTGTGTTTAAATCTATTATAGTACCGTACAGGCTATACTAGGGAAATTGTTAATTTATCCACTTACCCAACTGAAATTGGCAACGTCACAAATGAGCTACTTAAACCAGATGTAGAATAACAAGTAGACTTTCAATATCAAAGTTGAAATGTGCACATTTATTTAAGGAGTTCAACCACAACCTTTTCGCGTAGGTTTAGCTTACATAGACATAATTACAAGGTGCGCAATAACAATAATCATATAGACTGCATCTGTGTATATTTTGTCTTATGAAAACAGTCTTGAAATTTCTTTGTGTGTATGTGAAATGTTCATACTTAATGTGTTGTGGCCTTTAATTGTGTGACTTCACTGGACAGCATTAGCAGTAGCAGACTAACAGTCTACCATCAGTCGACTATCGCGACCACAACTAGGTTTTACTTAACTGTGGCATGGAAGAAGTTTCGACCAGTGGAAGATTAATCTTGCATTTATTGAATGATGAGCAAGAACTTTACGGCACGCAATGCTGTAACAGCAGAAAAGTAGTAGGATCACAAGCAGAGCAATTGATTCGCACAGAACAGGTTGGAGCCGTACACGAATAAATATTTGTATTTCTAGCCAAATAATCCTGGATATAGTCATACACGCTAGAAGATATAAACAGCCACAATAACGATCTTCTAACCGCAGCCTAAAGGCCGAACCGCACACTTATCTTCGGCAGTCCCGGTGGACTCAAGCATAGCTTCCCTTTATGATCAGGTTACGTAAGAGAGATTAGGGAGGAATGTGAACTTGCCATTTATACAGCTAACGAGGTTTCTGCTGGCAAATCTGCAGTCTACGGCAGCAACAACTAAACATGCATGCCTAACCTAACCCTAAGGGCAGAACACAAGTGTAGTGTCTTGACGTTATATGTCACTCTGCTACAGAACCGCTCTTCCTTATCTCTTAAAGATAATCGAAGCATCATTCCACTCAATGGCCGCAATCTCCATAATGCTAATTCGTAATGGCTATTTTAAATTCGAACCATACCATCATGTTCTTTGTCAAGTAAGTTGGTATTTAGAAACACTTTTACATCATGTTTTTAGACACATTATAATGCTTTTGCGATGCTAGACACACTATTATGTCTAGCACAACTGTTTCAGATTGACGAAGGATGTAATGGTACGTCCTTGAGTTTGTAATAACTGCTACATCAAGCTTACCAGTACACCCATTGTCAATGACTCCCAGCATTTAATTTGAAGTGTAGTGCCAATTTCTACCACTAGACTACCACCGTGCAGTACAACAATTGCAAAGCTGTAGCTGAGTCTGGCTATCTTACCTATCTTTGGTACAAAGATGGCTGCCATGCACTTTTCAGACTTTTTTCATTTTACAATGCAAAACTACTATTAAACACTTCAAAACAAATATGAAAAGGTTGTCTGTGACATTTGATGTTTGTTTTTGGTCAGGAGTGAAAGTTTTACCCCCAAACATCCGGTAAACTGCCAGACATTTTTTAACATGCTTTAAACAATGCATCAAGTCAAATACTTTAAAGACAAGATAAAACATTAACACAGCTTTCTTGAAAATTTGATAGAACAAATATGCATTAAAATATTAACACAAGACAAGTTAGATAGTCGGAGAGCTTTGAAGGTTAGTTAACAGTGAAATAAACTAGATTTATTACACTAGGGAAAACATTCATACCAGGGCTATATCTAGACGAACCACAGATTTTAACTAGTGCTTATATTACAGTAACAAATTGTTTGAAGAGATCCCTAATGCATAGTTCCTGAATTCAAAGCTTAGAACTCGGGGAGGGGGGATCTTAATGTATGATCAACTGCAAGTAACTAGATTAACTTGAGCACGAACATTAAAGGTCAGAATCACAGCAGTACCACAACCCAGTGGCTGCTGCCTCGTTAATGACTAGTGATCTCCATCGCAAATACTACCATATTTTTTTCTTATCAGATATAGGAGTGTATTTTGTATGTGCTTTGGCGATATTAGCAATTTTTCACAAAGTATTTCTTTCATTTTTTATTTTCAGTTATGGATGAAGTTGATATGGATAGACCTGTTGCCTTTGACGGCAACACTTTTTTAAAGTTCAAAAACAAAATCAACAGGATGTAAGTATGAGTATAGGGAAAAAGGCTATTTCGGTTTCTGCCAAAATCCTTGCTGCTTGTGTCTAAATCATCAGCCTAATATTTTCTAGCTTTGTGCCGTAGTGTGCTTTGCTGAACTAATTACTAACCTTCCCTTGCAGTGATAACACATCGCTATTACAAAATTCTCAGTCTGAAGAGACTGAGGACCCAGAACTTGGGTAAGATTTACTAACAAACTTACTCATTTTCAAGACAATGTGCAAGTGCCGCATTAACATGAGAAGCATGCTTATTATTGTAATGCCTTGCTTTAATCTGAGTGCTTAGTTTTATTGTAAATTCAAGGTGTCGATTTCGAAAACTGTAATTTCTGTAACCAGTGCCTGCATTAGATCATGTTTTGAGCAAGCAAATTTTGATGCTAAGAGTTTAATTACAAAAATTGTTCTTACAAATTACAAAAATTGACTTTAGCCTATAATTAAATTTGCCAAGCGGAAGTAGAAATGTATACATAGGTGGGTTTGTATGCCCACACTCCAGGTGTTGTGGATAATTATTTCTAAGCATTTTAAATACCATCAGAATTGACTGATAGCTGTTGTATAGTACAAGCTTGGACATCTTTCCAACCAAGAAATACAAATAGTGCCAGTGTATACGACCACTCATACATTCCTTTGCTCTTTAGTGTGGAAGGTCAGATGACGAACCGTTTCATCATTCGGTTCCGTACAACGGAAGAAAATGCTCTACTCTTGTGGATGAACAAGGGCAGCTCCATTCACGGTGACTATTTCTCCCTGGCCATCGTAAACGGCCATGTTGAGATGAGCTACAATTTAGGGAAGCAGAAATCCCTGATGGCCATCCAGTCCAGCGTGTGGGTCAGTGATGGCGAGTGGCATCAAGTCAAGGCTGAAAGGTAAAAACTTCAAAAGTGCACATCTATAAATTAAACAAGTACCCGTTGCAAACGAAAAACTGTTGGTTCGGCTGAAATGCTTTGGTTGACGTATTTGACTGAGTATTTTGACCCGTTGTAGCATCCGAAGACTGCTATGACGGGTGTTTGTCTGATGGCAGTTTCATTTCTCTTCACAAATGTACATCTCCCCAATTCAATATGTTATCTAATATTTGTGTCAAATTTTGTGTTACAGACGGAAAAGACTTGGCACTCTTCGTGTCGATACAGAAGCACCTGTAACGGGTACTTCTGAAACTGGGGCAACAGTGCTAAACACTGACGGCCTTTTATGGATAGGTAAGCTTTAAATAAAAAAAAATAAAAAACATGTGAAGTGCTATTATATAAGGCTTAAGTTCAATCAGCCTACTAGCGTGTTGTGGAGATTGAAGGTTATCCCTCAGTTCAATTAATACCTTAAGTTGTTCACCACGTTGGATACTACTAATTTACCACTAGTAGAGGTGTTTTGTGTATATTTGATAGTGCAAATACCTTTGATACTGGGCCATTCCAATATGTAAAGAATACTTTACCCAATCTGGGCAAAGTCAACTACAACGACTTACTACCTCATTGTACCTGTTAAAGCAGTGACCCATGGCTCCTAACTCATTTTGTTCAAGTATATTTCATTCTTCAAGAAATGTAACGATAGTGCCGTATGAAACTCTAGCTTGTACTCATTTACCAGTTTGAGCTTGGGTGGTTAGAGCATGAGTGGGGTAGGAGTGGCACAATAATGAAACTAAATGCTTTACTCTAAGCACCAGAAATCCTTTGGGACACAGTGCTTTTCTTGTTGTTTTGACATTGCATAATTGTCCGGGCCTATTAAGTCTGTGGTAATAGGCGTCTGAATATAGCGCAAAAAATGGCCAAACCTAGAAGTAATTCATACAAAGATGAAACCAACGGCACTCGCCTTTGAAAACTGTCACAAATAACATATCAAAAGTCTACCAAAATAAAGTTGTTGGAAAGGCGCCATTTTTTCAAAATGGCGCCCGAATTCGACACTTTCACCGTTTTTATTGAAATACTGAATTCCCTTTCACAGTTAGCAAAATTATACCCATAGCATTTTTGTTCCTCTTGAAATTTCCTTTCTGATGATACCAAATATAACTGGAAGTAACTACCGGAAGTGGTATTAATGTGTTAGTGAAAAGACACTATTATTTTCAAAATGGCGTCTGAATATGACACGCTGAATTACTTTTAACAGTTAGCGAAATTACACCCTGGCTTTATTGTTCCTTTTGAATTTTCCTATCCAATGATACCAAACACTACCGGAAGTACCTACCGGAAGTGGTAATAATGAATCATGATTAGTGCATAGTATATACCATAATGGAAGTAACACTGCCCAAAATTGAAGGCATTGTTCACTTTGTGTGAAAAGCAATGAATTTGCTATGGATGCACATAAAGGCTAACTGGAAAAAAAGGCTATGATAACAAGCTCAAAACACCCATGTGGGAGGTGACTTAAATCCCAACCCCCTCCCCCCCCCCCAAAAAAAAAGGTTACTTGGCTGTAACTCCTTAACTATCAATAAATCAAGAGCATAATGTGAAGCAAAAACGTTCAGCACACAATTATGGACAGGAAAGGTAACATGTGAAACAACCTTTGAACGACAAAAT
>JAHWFP010185019.1:0-22882 GCA_023313725.1 Lithobius niger | reverse complement strand
CCGTTCACATTGTTCCCATTTTCAAAGAGATGATTAGTTCTCGCCAATCACAGATTGAATTTGGCTACAGAATATGCTCAAGGAGGATACATGTTCGCACAGGAAAAAAAAGTCGTAACGACGATTTGTAAACAGAAACAATTTTTTTTTTGTAGTTTGGCGTAGCAATTAATCAGTAGCGCTGCGCAGCTACTATCTCAGTGGGCCTTGGGTAGAAACATCTAATTCAAGTGTCGCTTACAAGGGCGAGCTTCAGTCAAGGAAGGAAGAAGCTCCGTACTTAAGGGTGGTTGCGTCATGGAGTTGCTCGCGCAACCAGAGTTTCGAGTTTCGGTTTCGGGTTTCGAGACGAATTAAGATTATTTCAGGCATCTGGCAACAGGTGTCGCGCATCCGTACAGTATGGGTTTTTTGATCATACGCTAGAGTAAACTGAATCTAAAGGAGTTGCTAACTCATCATTTTCATAGACTCATGGCACTCTTCAGTGTTTGAGTCCCCCTTAATTTGCACGAGTACTCCATTCTTCAATTAAATGTTAAAGTTTCTGTCGAGCTTTCTAATAGCCCAAAATGTTTATGCTTAGCATTTTCTAAAACGTGGGGATCTATTCTTTCCATCAAACCTAACCGAAAATGTGTAACTAAGATAGGGACCGTCCTACTTCCATCGAAAGGTGAAGGGGTAATATTGTAGCGGCGAAAGCGTGTGCTGATTTTCTAATTCAAAGTGGTCTTGTGAACCCTCTAATAGCCCGAAATGAACATGCTTAGGACATTCTGAAAGGTGGGGATCAATTCTTTCCACGAATCCTAACCGATATTGTTTAGCTTAGACACAAATACAAATATGAGCATTACAATGGCACTTTGAAATTGAAACTAGGCACTACAGCTACATCTTTAAACCGGCGTAGAACGGACACCCAAGTATTTGATCTCCGCAGATGTAGTCACGAAAGTAGATCCAATCTTAAAGGAAGTAGATCATGGCGGGTAACGTGCATAGACGATTGCTTCACATTATGCTTTTGATTTGTTGACGGTTAAGGAGTTACAGCCAAAAAACAGGTTTTTTTTGGGAGGGGGGGGCATATCGAGATGCCCAAGGAGGACAGAATGTCATCTACTGGTTTCTTGAAGCTTACTACGTCTTTGATCAAATTCAGCAGTAAAAAAACATAATACACAATTTTGGGGTTTGGGTCATGGCTGCCAGACTAAGCCGACTACATTTGATTTCGCTGGCCGGTTTGAAAATAATATGTTTCCAGTTATTTTGGATACACATTCAAAATGTGTATCTGTTAAAATAATGAAATCCACAATGAGTGTGTCAGTTATCCGAGTTCTGAAAGAACTATTTGCTACATACGGCCTTTGTAAAACCGTGGTGTCGGATAACTTACTTAACAGAGAGAGTAAGTGCCTAGTTGAAGGAGCTCCTTTCTTATCAAGAGATAAGGACTGCTAATCTCTGATAAGGAAGAGGCTTGGCGCTCAACTTCCAAGAATTGATAACTGGATTTTCGATCTGATACGAAAGTATAGTATTCTCTCAGGTCGTGTGGTGTGAGGGCTGGCTGGCCAGAACCGGAAGTAGTATTCAGTAAGTGTGAAATCCAGTCAAGCGTTTCCTGTTTTCTTTTAGCTGGTTAGCATTGACTGGCTTCCTTGAAGTTGTATTGAGTGAAATGATAGACTGATCCATGTCCACCTTCACAGACCTGAAGTAGTATTCCGTAACTAAAACTAGCATAGTATTCCGAAACTATAATTAGAGAGCTTGTTTTTATTCACAATACCTACAAACACAGAAAACAAATAAGGAGCTGAAGTACGACTTTGCGGCGATGGTGACAGAGTGAGTGGCAATGCTACGACAGTGGGACGATGCTTTGAACATTCTCAACTTGTCGGAGACGCTACACTTCACAGCAACTACATCACTCGACCAGATCAAATGAGAGTGAAACGGAACACCCAAGTATTTGATCTCCGCAGATGTAGTCATAAAAGTAGACCCAATCTTAAAGGAAGTAGATCATGGCGGGTAACGTGTAAAGACGATGGCCTGTTTTCTCCAAGGGCAGCGAGAGGCCATGGCACACCAGTTTGTCCGTAGTAGCAAGTGCTACAACATGGACAGCAAGTGCTACAAATTGGAGCCTGCCAACCAAACGGCACTCTCATCAGCATAAGCAACGACGTTCATATGATGGCTGAGGTCCATCAAAATGTTATTGAGAACAGCCAAGAACAAATTTGGCTTAGACAGTCCCCTGCGGGAGACCACGTTCAAGAATCCCACCTGCAAGCACCCTGCCAACTCCAAGAGAGTAGAGCAAGAAACGGAGCCGCTCTGTGATGACAGTATCGTATACAGCAAGGACGTCAAGGAAGACAGCCAGCACAATACTGCGATGACCCCAAGCCTCACGTATGTCCCAACTCCAGAAACACGATGGCACCCTAATTTCTCAATGACTCAACGTCCAGACAAGTCTACGAACAAGAACACGTTCATACAGGTTCCGCACACATGAAAGCAGGGGAGATTTCCAACCAAAGACAAACGAGACTTAACACGCTTCCCCACAGGAGCAAGAATGGTAAATAACCTTACCACCACCAACTAATCTCTGGAAGAAAACAAGCAAATCATGCAGCACAACGGGACAAAGCGACTTCAAGAAGTCATATGAGGCAACATCAATACTCGCTGCACCAAAACGACACAAGGAGTGGGCTGAGGCAACCTCAGACATCTCAAGAGGATAGGCAGAGGGCCCCTACGACCAAGTGCCAACAAAAGGCATCAGACGTACAGTACCTTCCTAAACGACCGAACAGAGCGAACAGAATGCATCACTGTTAGAGACAGTTTGGCTCCAAACTTGATGGCGCGCCTGCGCAATGATGTTGTGTCAGCCACTTAGTACCTTCCGAAACTGCAATCACGGCTCAGCAAAATCAACAAGCTCAACAGAGCACTCGTTACGTCATACCTTTAACGTGACCAGATGTGGCTAATTGATTGGACTGGGCTAGGGTAATGGATGCGTCCAGGCGCGAGCATTGCCAAATTGCAAACCATCTCGGGGAGGTGGTTGTCGGTGATGGCCAGTGGTGGAGCTTTTGTGCATGCGCGATTGCCGGAAACAGACTAATCGCTGACGATGGTCGACGTAAGAAAGCCAAATCAACACGACTAAAATAGGAAATGAGCTGAACTGTCACCAACAGTGGTGCGTTTGGTTCGTTCTGTTCGGTGCTTTAGGAAGGTACTGTAGGTGTAGGGGAATACGGAACACCTCCGCAAATCTAGCGTTGAGTGCATTAACCGTACTCATCAAAACTACAATGCATGAGTACGCAGCACGACAACAACACTAATGAAAAATTGTTCCCTTTTTCACTGCTAAACGATGCGAGTTCGATATAAAACAAAAACAAATGTGGTCCTTATAAATGGATTTGTAGCTTTTCCGTTTCGTACTTGCTAAGAAAAAAATTTATTTTATCAATCTGGAGCAAAAAGGTGCCATATCTCGCCCCCCAAAAAACTTGTTAAGGATTCCCATTAAGTCTTCAAACGTTAAAAAAATAACTTAAATTGTGCAGTAAGCAATTTTTATATTTTTCATTTAACCTTCGAAGTATTACTCGGTGGGATATACTTGGCTAAAGAGCTTGGAGTTTCATAGCACGACTTCCAACGGCCGAAACCTTGGTGGAAATCCTTAAAGGGACAACCTGGCCTGCTTTATAACATTCCGCTTGCATTATAACAGCTATGCGTAGATCGCCATCCGCGCATTAACCAGAGCCAAGGTCAGCTGGGGTGGTGGCTGCGTTACTTGCAGCGAGGAACATAGCTGCTGTCTCGGTTGGCTTTGGGAATAGTACACGAAACAGCATCAAGTTAAAGATTGTGTCGTCACAAACCAGAATGATTTTCGTATTTTAACATCACAATTTATAATTTTCTAGGCAAGTGTCTTATAATTTTGCTTCGGCGATCTATTGGAATAATTAATGTTAATTTTTACCTCATTAGTCTTTTAGATTTTTGATTTCACGGTAATTATTCGAAAATTAGTATATGCACACACAGAAATGAAACGTCATGATTATTGTAAGCGCGCAAAAGCATCATATACGTGTTGGGTACAGTAAATAAAGTTAACAATTATTCAACAGAAAATCTCCTAGACGCCACATTTTAAGACGGATTTTTACCAAGGGATTGACTAACGGAGACCTTTGGGGTCATACTTGATGTGGTAGATCGAGAAAAATGGCGTTGGGAGGTATATATCCGTTTATTAACAAGTCTATTTTTGTTGGTTTATACCCTCGCTACTGTATACCATAGAATTTATATAGCCACCGGCGATAATCAACTGTCGGTACAAAAGATGGTTAATTTAGATTTCCTCTTTTCAGGGATGTGTGGTAGGGAGAGAATGTGGTGGGATTTACGATAAACAATGTTGTAGCGCACTTCGATGCGTTGTCCCGGGTAACATCCCTAACGGCTACGGGAAGTGCCAAAAATAGCAGGTAAAATACTACTAGGTTTTTTATGCTCTTTTTCTTTAATAATATAGAAGTGATACTAGCTCTTATTTGGTCTCATTCTTATATAGTCCTATGCAAATAGATCAATTTTTGATGAAGTTTGGAAAAAATTCCCATAAAGATAAAACTTGGCAGATATGCCCAGAAATACTCACCGAGTAACATACTAAAAGTCCCCTAAAATGCCAATGAAGCTATCGCCGCCATTTAGAAAAAAATAATGGCCGTCATCGGCTACCAAATTATATGTTTTCTTAAATATCGTACGAACTATCACTCCTACCGAAAATTTTATACAGAAATAAATTGAAGATAACAAAAATCTCTACAAGAAAGGTCTGTATGATGGGTTGGTTAAAACAATTTTTTTTGTGTGCAATCTACTGGTTTACTGAAAACATGTGGTGAATTTTGAAAAAATGGCCACCGCCAGCTACCAAATTGTGTAGTTTCTTAAATATCGAACAAACTATTACTCCTACCGAAAATTTTATAGAAACCTAAATTAAAGATAAAAAAAAATCTTTACAGGAGCTGTCCTTGTGATGTTTTCGTTAAAACTAACCGTTTTTTTTGTGTGTGCAATTTACTGGTTTACTGAAAACGTGATGAATTTTGAAGAAATGTCCTCTGCCGGCTACCAAATTATGTATTTAGTGGAGTAGGGGGGAAGCTGAAAAAGGTTTTATATCTGGCAACCAATTTGCCCCTTTGGTTTCATTTAGTACACTACATTATCCCGTAATCCCAGGCCCCCCCCCCCCAAAAAAAAAATACTTGTTTTTAGGCTGTAACGCTTTAACCGTCAACAAATGAAAAGCATAATCTGAAGCACAAACGTTCAGCACACAAAAGTGATATACGTGTTTTACGTAAAAGCAACCCTTGAACCCCAAAATCGTATTTAAAGTATATCAGGCATAATTTTTTTGAAAACTCCGCTTTTCAATAATTGTTATAGGGATTTTCGTTTTCAAAGTGCTCTTGCAAGCCCGCTAATAGCTAAAAGTTGACATGCTCACGATTTTCTGAAAGGTGGAGATCTATTCTTTACATCAATCCTAACAAAAATTGTTTACTGTAGATAGGGACCGTCCTACGGCCATTTAAAGATGAAGAGGTAATGGAGTAGTGGCGAAAGAGTATGGTGATTTTCGAATTCAAAGTGCTCTTGTAAACCCTCTAATAGCTAGAAATGGACATGCTTAGGATTTTCTGAAAGGTGGGGATTTATTCTTTCTATCAATACGAACTGAAATTGTTTAGGTTAGATAGGGAGCGTCCTATGCCTATTTTAAGGCGTAGCTGTAATTGGTGTAGCGGCTATAGTTTCAATTTCAAAATGTCATTGCAATGGTCATATTTGCATTTGTATCTACGCTAAACAATTTCGGTTAGGATTGGTGGAAAGAATAGATCCCCACCGTTTAGAAAGTCCTCAGCATTTCCATTTCGGGCTATAAGAGGGCTCGCAAGAGCACTTTGAATTCGAAAATCACTATACACTTTCGCTGCTACGCCATTAGCTCTTCACCTTTAAACGGGCATAGGACGATCCCTATCTAAGATAAACAATTGCGGTTAAGATTGATGGAAAGAATATATCCCCATCTTTCAAAAAAATCTTAAGCATGTCCATTTCGGGCTATTAGATGGCTTGCAAGAACACTTCGAACACGAAAATCGCTACGACAACCAATTGAAAAAAAGGAGTTTTCGCGCAAATTAAGGAGATATAACATACGATTTTGGGGTTCAAGGGTTGCATTTTCGTAAAAGATGTGTATAACCTTTGGGTGATGAACGTTTAAATTGACATGGAAGCCAAATTGATATGGAAGCCATGCTCAGGGAAGTGGCGATACGACATTGCCAACACTTTCAAAATCATGCGAGAATTAATTTTATTTTTTTAATGTTAACGTACGTCCCTTTTCGAAAAATAATCGAAACCCGTGCTTTTTTTTTTTTAAGCTACAACTTAAGATAAAAGCAAATTATTTCTCACATGGTTTTATTATACAGTTCTACATTTCAAAATCTAGACAAGAAAATTAAATTCTTTAAAGGCTTACTACTCCTCCCCCCCCCAAAAAAAAACAGCTGGCAACTGTAAATCACAAATCTAACGTGAACCTGCATCGGCCTTTCGAAAACACCAACTGACATAACGTATACGAAATATACATGAAATTTCATCGTTAAAATTAAGCGTTACGCTATTTCCTTCCGCTCCCCCCCCTTTCGAAAATTCCCATAATGTCCCTAATTGCCACATAATTCACAAGAATACGTTACCGCTGCTTGTCCCTGTAGTGTCCCCATGACTAAAGATGAAGATAAAAACCGAAACTTTCCGTGAGCGTTATTAAGCTTAAAACTTCTTCGCTGTCGTTCAAACCTTGTTTTCCATTAGAGAATGACTTAAACGCGAAGACCCCTGCTCAGAAAGCGCATTATGCAAATTAAAGAAAGACGACACATTACGTAAAATGAGAGAATTAAAAAATAAATTTTAAACCTTTTAGGTTAACCAGGGTGAACGACGTAATTTTTTATGATAAAATTTCCGTAATGTGCAACACGATGATAGACATCAGTCCAATGATTAAAAAAAAAAAAACGCGTATCTCCTAAACCTATTTCTTTTTAAAGAAAATCTCTCATCTGGACACACACCCCTACTCATTCCCCCCTCTCACCGAAATGGTATCGGCCGGAAACCTGACTGTATCAAAACAAAATTACGCAAAAGTGACGACACACAATTTGTATAAACCACAGACCTTCCAATTCATTTGCGAATGCATACTTTCCATTTACCCCAAATTTTGTTTTTAATTTCTAAAGTTAGGGACCGTACGATAAATTAGTTATAGTACCCATGGCGAAATGTATGGGATTTATGATCCGATGGGCGATATCCCTTACATGGCCAATCCGCTCGAACTACGTCATCGTGACGTAGTTCTCGCGGATTGGCCATGTTCGGGATATCGGCCATCGGGTGATAAATCTCGTACAGTTCGTCAGGGGTACTATAACTATTACTTAATATTTTCGGTAGGAGTGATAGTTCGTGCGATATTTAAGAAGATATACAATTTGGTAGCCGATGACGGCCATTGTTTTCAAAATGGCGGCGAAAGCTCCAATGGGATTTTAGGGGACTTTTATTATGTTACTCGGTTAGTATTTCTGGATATATCTGCCAAGTTTCATCCTTATGGGAATTTTTTCCCGACCTAAAGTGCTAATTGCACCGGACTAATAATTGAACAAATTCGTTATTTCGTAGATTATCAAGCAAATACGTGCCAATGTGCCAAGTCTTCGAGGTTGCATTGAATGTCTGAAGGGTGGAAACTTGGTGGGTTTTTTTTGCTGTCAATCTTTATGATTTATTGCTTTTGGTTTATATCCCTTTTAACATGCACTCCGCTTTTAACCTGTTTTGCCAACTTGTGAATTGAAAATGGAACAGGAAACCTTTATTCACATTGGTTTAAAATAGTATAAAACCAATTAGTTTCCATCCTACGTTCACTCAGAGTACTATAAATCACTGACCCCTGCATCCTCCGCCAACCCCCTCCCCCGCCCCACATTAGGGTGAATAAAATCGAATTTAAATTTTAATTTGTAATTGTTATAGTGTGGAAAAGTTTGTGTTCGACCTCCTAATCACTATCCCAAAAGGAATAATATGTATAACAATTTTTTTTGAGGTGCCCACCTGGACCTAAAGTTTAACATCGTAAATCAATGGGAAAATCATTAATTCTGAAAAAAAAAAATGGTGTTTGACTAATTAAAAACGCAGCTTTTTGCATTATCTAATTTGGTACTTTCAGAAGCCACTAAAAGAAGCCAGAATAACATTAAAAAAAATATTTTGTCCCTTAACTTCGTTTTAATTTACGACGTAAAATCGGCAAAAAATGCTTTTTTTTCCAATTTTGGTGGCCTATAATTCGCATTGTTTTCTGAAGAAAAATAATTTTTTCTGATTTTGGCTACATTTATTGGTCTCGAGTACAAAATGAAATAATGTAAAAAGTTTTATTTTGAACTGGTCAGAAGTGAATTTTTCAGAAGTAACGATTTTTCCCATTGACTTATGATGTGAAACTTTGGGCCCAGGTGGCCATCTCTAAAAAAATTTTAGTATTTTTTTTTTTTCTTTTGGGATAGTGATCAGGAGGTCGAAGACCAACTTTTCCGCACTATTATGTTTTGAAATTTAACACAAACATTTTTTGATTCATTTTACCCGACATCCCCCTCCCCCGATGCTTAGCCTACCCCTTACGCCGAATACCGTTTCGCCGAATTTTTTCCGTTTCGCTGAAAATTAAGCCTAGCTTATAATCGGCAAAAGGGGAATTCCCATTTCGCCTAGTCAAAATATTCGTCAAAAATGTAACATTAAAAAAGAAAAAAAAAGCGTTCCTACTTCTTTTAAGGAATTAGTGATTATAGTTTGTTCTACATCATGTTTGCAGGAAATTGACTGTATGACGCCACGTTTCCTTGCACTACGTGTGCAAAAACATGTGGATGTCACACTTGAAGACTGTGCGCTGTTAGCGTTAGAGTCTACGAGTGGGATATTTACATGTTTTTTGCACGCGTAGTAGAAGTCAACGTGGTGTCATACAGTCAGTTTCGTGCAAACATAATGTGGAACTATGTTCGATTTTTGGTGTTCTACCCTGGTCCTATATTTATTGTAAAAGCCTGGGCGAACTAAAAGCTGAACTGTAACAAAGGACAAAATAAACAAGTCATTTGAATCGCTATGGACTGCATAAATATTAGCAAGAATTTATAGGGTTGGGAGGAGAATTTGTGACTGAGACCAATACTGAAACGTCTTAGACACATTCACATTAGTTCAGTCTTAGTTTATAGAGGGCACCACGTGTTTTGTGTGAGAATTTCTATTCAGTTTTTAGCCTAAAATTAAACTAAACTAAACGAAACTAGCTTATATTTAATTATTATTTAGCCTAGCTTAGTTGTAATTTAGTTTACTTTAGATTTGAGCTGCAAAATGAGCAAAAATTGCCCAATGGAACGCGTGGCGCCCTCTGAAAACTCGGACTGAACTAATGGGGAGGAATCTAACGTGTTTCAATAGGGACTTCTTAGAGTTACAAATTTTCCACCCAAACCCTATAAATTCTTGATATTAGGGATGCAGAGAAAAATTGGGAAGGCCTCAGCTTAAACTTTACACACGAATGCATTGGTGATCCGAACATGGTCCTTTCGTTGGGTTGGGGCTTGTAGGGGTCGGGACAATGGGAGGGTTTTGAAATTCGTAAACAAGGAAGTTAAATTTCGTTTCTTTTCCATGTTGCAACCAAAGATTTCAAGCAACAATTGCTTGGACAATCAACCCTGGGCCTTTAGAAAACAAAAACGAGCTCGTTGGGGGCTTAAGGTAAGGTTTAACTGATCCGAAGTCAAAACAGCAAAGGAACACAAATAAACTTTCCTGTAAGGTTTCACATACCGCAGTGTTCCTGTACTGTAATAGAAAGTAAGTAGGTAATAGAAAGTTTGGTGCAATTGCACGCAGGTCAGGAAAGGACCCTGGAAGGTCGCTAACATCCAGCCTGGAAGTCGTAAGGTAAAACAATGAAATGCATGAAACAGTTGTAGTGAAAGTTAAAAAACAGAGATGAAAAGTAAAATTAAAGCTATTTACAATTTTAAAAATATTTATAATAATAATAATAATAAAAAAAAACACGGCGGGACAGTTTAATAATAATAATAATAATAATTTTAGTGTAGTCATGCTTCGCGCTTCAGCCCGTAAGCAGTATAGTAGTTTACAGCGGGCGCTTCAGGAAGCGCGTAAAATCAAAACCATTCAGCAGATGTCTAAAAGAAGGCGCAGAAGGGGCCGAAACAACACGGAGGGGGAGGGCATTCCAAACATTCACGACCCTAAGAGCAAAAAAATGTTTCCGAATCTCGAGGTGGGATCTTTGGACGACCAATTTCCAAGGGTGTCCTCTGGTGTGTTGATATGTCGCTAATTCGAAGATAGGCACATCTAGTGTCAATAACCCATGCAAGATCTTAAAGGTAAGGACAAGATCCGCCTTAAGCCTGCGCAATTCAAGTGATTCCAGTCCAAGTTGGCGCAATCTCTCACCCTGCGATAAGCCCTTAAGACCAGGTAAGCCACGTGTGAAATAACGCTGTACCGATTCCACCCTATCAATATCACCAAGCTGTTTAGTCCACGTAAAATCTTACTGCTGTATTCATAAGATTTTGTATTTTTTACTTTAAAACACGATTGGTCTGATTTTGGTTCATTCTACCTGGCTAAATGACATCGCTGAAAAATCGTAAAAAACATACGTTTATTATACTTAGTACAGACCTACAGACTAAGTAGGGGTGCTAGGGTCCCTTTGTGGGTATTTCATGTGGGTTCCATGGCTGATTCGATTTATGCTACTAAGAATGACTTGTGTGCCAAATTTCATGGTTTCAGCTTGATCTGTAAGAATTTGTTGCCAAAGCCCCTGGGAGGGGGCACATGGCGGAGGGTGCTAGGAGGGCGGGGGGAGGTGCTGAAGACACTTGGGGGTATTTCATGGGGTCCAAGACTTGTGTACCAAGTTTCATGTTCCTAGCTCGATTTGCAAAAATTTGCAAAACTCCACTTAATGATTTCTGCCCAGTGCTCTACAATAATAATTGCTCTGCCGACGAGAATACTGCAGTCACATCAAAATCGTGTTCAAAAGGCCCTGGTTGGTGGTAATACCTACATTTTAAGCAATACAAATTGAAAATCAGTTCATTGGTTCGATCTTTAAGTTAGAGCAAACGTTCTAGCCCATTTGGCTTTCCGTGTCAAGAATATTGTAGTTACATTAAAATAGCCTGCGAAAGGCTCTAGGCCTTGTCCATACCTACGTTTTAAGCTATAGAACTCTAAAATCGGTTCAGTGGTTCGATCTCCAAGTGAGGGCAAAGCCTACATTAATGATTTGTGCCCAGTGCTCTGCAATAATAATTGCTCTGCAGACTAGAATACTGCAGTCACATCAAAATCGGGTTCAAAAGGCCCTGGTCGGTGTTAATACCTACATTTTAAGCTATACAAATTGAAAATCGGTTCATTGGTTCGATCTCTAGGTGATAGCAAAAGTGTTAGCCCATTTGGCTTTCCGTGTCAAGAATATTATAGTTACATTAAAATAGCCTGCGAAAGGCTCTAGGCCATGTCCATACCTACGTTTTAAGCTATAGAACTTGAAAATCGGTTCAGTGGTTCGGTTTCCAGGTGAGGGCAAAGAGTTCCAACAACAAGAACAACAACAACAAGAAATGGCCATACTGTGGACGCCGAACGGTTCTATTGTTGTCATTAAAATTTGTAATGCAGTGAAATAGTTGCGACACGACCCCAAATACCGAATTTCGTTGGTCTATGTAAATTCTGGGCGAGACTATAGGAGTTCAAAGTTTGACGTTTAACATGGAAGTTCATGCTGAGGCTTACATAAGGACCGCGGTCCTTGATAAATCCATTCGTAATAAGGATAATGCTTCCTCTCACGTGCGAGTAAATTGTTAACTCACCAACATTGTTAGCATTTGATTAATCTTCAGTCTGCGGCCTTGCAGTGCTGGAAACACCGGTTCTCGTTAGATCCCCGAAGTTAAGCAGCATTGGGCTGGGTTGATACTTGGGTGGGTGACTGCCTGGGAATCTGGCTGTTGCAGACATAGGGCCTTAGGGCTTCGGGCAGATGACCAGGAGTGGTTAACGCTCGTTAAACCCTTTTTAATCTTCAGTCTACGCCTTGCGTCTAGCGTTTGCTGATGGACATTGTTTTGGATGTTTAAAACAATGTATAACAATAAAACGGATCGTTCAGGGCCCCTTAACTCCGGAACGGAACGACCATTGGACATTTCTATTTCTATAAAGGGAACATCTCCGGAAGTAGGTCTTTCAAATGAGCTAAGAACCAGCTTTCTACGCCAAATGGATTAGTCTGTAGATGCCATCGTATAAAAGTGTCCAAATAAGTTCCCCATCGTAATCGTACAAAAAAACAAGAACACAACTGTGATCTATGGAGCTTGATTTTCTACAACAACAACAACAACCACAAAAAACGTGGTTATTATCGGTTGGTCGTGTTGTTATTGTCGGTTAGGTTAGGAACCGGCTTCGGTATTTCACTTGAGGTAATGAACTGGTTGGGGTTTGGCGTTTCAACTGCCGGACTTTCGCCCAGTTTCATGCTTTCTGGCGCAGCGCGGTGCTAACTTTGGACCATCACCACGGCCAAACGGTGCGTTTTCCCCCAAAACTGAAAGAGGAAAACATTACTCAGCTGGTAATTCTTTAATCCATTAAACAAAAATCGGACGAGAGCTAGTTTTCTTCCCATGTTCTCTTTATGCACATGGCCGAAATTCGAAAAAAAGAGAAAAAAACCTACCTTTAATTTTCGCGGAAGGCACTACAAATTGGTCCCAAATTGTGGAAACTTGTTAAATCATCATTAACATAAACTAACCAATTAACTGCCCCAGTATGAAATGCCAAACCCCAACCAGTTAACTACCTCAGTATAAAATGCAAAACCCCAAAGTTACCTAACCTAACCTAACCGACAATAACAACAAAACCACACGAAACTGACAATAACAACCCACCTATCGGAACCACGCAACAGAGTGCTTTGTCTTTCGTCTATGAAAATTATAATGTTGTGGTATTTTGCATAAGCAGTTTATGTATTTCTTTACTAAATTCTTGCACGAAACTGACAATAATAACCCCCCTATCGGAACTGTTTACGAAAAAAACATAACCGGTGCCCTTTTGGCCAGGCCCGGCAAGGATTTTAATTTTTATTACCTTCTTTTTTGTTTTTAAGGTTCCTTAGATCGTGAAAAACTCGTTAAAAAATTAAAACTGAAATTTAGAATTAAAATGCAAAACTACCTAGTGGCATGGCGCGCCGAAAAATTAACGGCGGCGGGCAGCGGCAGCGTGCCGAAATTATTTTTCATAAGCAACGGCGTGCGGAATAGTGGGAAAATCATTAGCGGGGATAAATGGTTATCTTAACGTAAATTCCACATTGCCAATTGTAGCATAATACACTCGAATACAATTTTTAGTCTCACTTACGTTTCATAATAAGTATTGTCCAGAGTCGGATCGACAACGACAGACATCTTGATATTAGAGATAACAAATACATGACGCAACAAAGAACACAACTGACGTCAGAGTTGGCGCATGCGCAGTCCAATTTATTTAGGAAAAGCGGTCTTGGAAAAGCCACCTACATTAAAGGCCGTATCGTATCAGACCAAAAAAAGCAACTAAAATCAACAATTGACTTAAGCGCACGTTTGCTAGGTGCTGCCATCTCTACACCAAGCGGCGAAATTTCAAATAAACCGACGAGGGTGCCAAATTCTGCCAACCGATGACGCCACTTGGCAAACTTGTGGCGTAGTTATTTGTTTCGCCTTCTAGCGGTTGCATTGTGGAAGGCAAAGGTGATCCTGCCTTTACTGTAGGTGGTTGTGTCTTGGGTGATGCGGAGTCATACATGAGCCGACTTCGCTTGCTAGCATTAGGAGCTTGATTAGGTAAATCAAGCTCCAAAAACGAAACTCACGATTCCAGCTGAAGTCCAGATCTCCAATGTGACGAATCGGAAATTAATAAAAGTTGGTACACGTGTTGGCCACGTCCCACAAAGCTTATATACGAAATTTCATAGGAAAATGTTGAAACACGGCGGAGAAATTAAGCATCGAAATTTCGGCTTTAACATGGGAGACCTAGATCAAACCTTACATAATTGTAAAAGCCTGGAAGAACTAAAAACTGAACTGCAACGAAGAACAAAGTAATCAGACATTATGTTGCCTTGGACTGTGTAAGAATAAAGGAATGCACGTTAGATGATGGTTACGCAACAATACGAACAACCACGAGTCGGGTTTAGGTTAATAACCAAAAAACAAAATGCTTTGCGAAGTGATGCTTCAGTAATGGGGAATTTGAGGGATTTCTACACGACAAAAACATGTGAACGAAGAAAGCAAACAAAGAATTCTAGGCTAATTATTTATAGACATAAAATTCGTCAACAAGAAAGGTACGGATGAAAATGAGATGGTGTTACCTTTTGTACGTTTACTGTCCTAAGTTACATGTGTCTATTATAAACTGTAAGCAACTAAAAGCATATCTTATCAAGTCAAAAATAAATCCCATCGTGGCCGAAATCTTTGCAAATTGTGGAAAATGAAAGGAGAAGGTGCACGGACAAACAAAACAACTGAGGGAATGAGCTGATTAAGTAAGCAACTCGAGCCTCACTATAGATTAACATTATAACCTCGGGAAGAGCAGCTTAGGGGTATGCGATGATTGAGTGAACGAAGATAACGAAAATCAGCATTTGATAGTCAGTGTGCACCAAAATTGGATTGAAGAAACTTAAGCATGTGAAGCATGCACATAAACCAAACCGTGTCAATTTAGCTGATGTAACGGCTAACTGGGCAATGGAAAATAAGGCAATTTTCAATGTGAAAATTTATAGACAATAAAGTCCTCCAGAAAAACATTGGTAGAGATGCATTTAAGACGCAGTGACCTTTGGTACGTTCACAGTCCTATGAAATGTCAAAACCACGCCGAATTTCCAAAAAGGATCTGCCTTTGAAGGTAGTGATACCATTCAACCAGGGAAGGGCCACCGAGATTAACCCTATTAGCCAAGTTAATAGCTCCGAATAATACTTTGGACGTTAAATGAAAACTTAAAAGATTTCTACCGCGATTAGCAATGCCCTAGTTTTCATTTAATTTTCGAATTATTATTCGGTGCAATTAACTTGGCTAATAGGATTAACCTTGGCAGCCCTTCCCAGGTTAAATGATATCACTACCTTCAAAGGCCGACCCTTTTTGGAAACTTGGCAGCTTCTGTTATACCAGTTTTGATTTTAGGTGGATAATATTATTTCTTTGGTATGACTGGTCTAAATTGAGTTCCATTGTTTACAGGGGTCTTATTGTTACCGACCACTTTGCAACGTAGAAATGATAAGCCTCGTGCCCCCAAAGTTTAAAGTGATTGTAAAAGCTACTTATAGCTTTTTTTTTTTTTACTTAATTGTTTGTTACACGGGAACTTTTCGGCGACTTTCACGCTTTCGGAATCAGGGTTTACAAGGTATAGATGCTAAGAGGTACGTCTGGCTGGCTGTTCACATGTTTCAAATGTTGCAAACATTAGAATTGTTTCCGTTACTCTTGTTATTGTTATTTTGCACGCCAAAGCTTATCACTGTAGCTGAAACGGATTCCGAGTTATTGAGGTGGGACCGGGTTTTGGGGCCACCTTTGAAGGACCACATTCCGCAGTCTTCTTAGGGACCATTCTCGGACACTTGTTAATAGAACCTTTTATCCTTCCTTTGTATAATAGAATCCCCTCTTTAAGTTTAAGGGTAGGGTTTAGAAACATCCTGTATATTGACCATTGCAACGTATATAATTTAATTAGTCTGGGGGGGGGGGGGGGTTGTTTCACGAGTGGACCCGAGACTGGCTCCTGATTGGCTATTACAACACAAACTTCTCAAAAAATTTGACGTACGGGCACTTTGACAAGAAATTAAAGTTAAAAGTTAAAGTTGATTGTTTGGCTTACGGATCTGCTGTACTTATTCCATTACCGGTACATACTTACATCACGAGGCTTTTCTTAACATTTTTTTTTTCTGTTTCTAATTCCTTTCAGCCTCGGCCTTAAGATACCTGGACCCACGTGCTCCGGAGAAGTCTTGACATGCGGATACTATGAGAAAGTTAACATTCACATGCTACGAACGATTAAAGTGCACCGATTATCAGCCTGTATATCTGAACGTTAGGACACTGCAGAACGATCTAACACCGGAAATCTTATTTCTGTCGTGTTAGACACTTCCATCTTGTTTGGACGATTTATATCTACAAGAGCCTGAAATACACACGTTGTACGGGATAAATTGGTAGATTACGAATTTGTGTTGGGTGGATTTCACTGTTTCCTTTCGTTCACTGACGTGTATTAGTCATTACAGCATCAAATAAACTTATCAAGTTCCGCATGATACCATTCGACGAGTGTCTTTTGTTTGCCCCCTCATCTATGTTCAGCCTCAAAGCTATTTTTTCTTTCTAGTTTTGCAACCAAGACGAAGCATGAAACAGATTTGTCAAATTCATTCCTGCATGAAACTCGCCCTGGCGAATTTGTTTGGGTGAAATTCGAGTCAGTGCAACCTAGAATAACCGTAAGCTGGGGCTGTCGTCACTTCCACTGCCGACTTACTGGAGCGGGCTACACTTTCTTTGCTGTTTGACTGGGTTTCCACCTTCCCTCTTCCCATTTGTGCCCCTACTACTTCCTTAATGGCGTGTCCACTTGACGCGAATCACCAATTAATTTGGAAGTTGGGTAACAGTCAACCATACAATTGATTCAAGTTGCATAAACATTTATTGTCACGTTTGTTTCACCCGTGGTTGTTTCCCAGTTTTCGGCTATCTCCCCGCCTTTTTCCCTTCCTCCTCTTTGCTACACGTAGTTGAATTTGGATTGGTAGTTGAATTAAACACTGCCCTCCTCCTCCTCGTAACAGATGCACTGCACTGCACTCCACCACCATCCCAATCTGTTTAGTTATTATAGCATTAAAATGCCAAGAACAGGTCTAACAGACACAAACACTGCCCAACACACGGGCATTCGCCGTCGACGGTTCCCCTCCCCCTCCACTCCCAGTCCATTGCTTTGGCTCGAGTGATCCGTACCGTGTAAAAAAAAAAAAAAAAAAACCTGTCCTTCATGCGCCACGTCACTTTAAGACTTCTCATTAAGATGACCGCACAATACATTTAACAATTAGACACGGCCTTGGCTTAACAATTCACATGGTATACGGTTCTTTCATTGTTGTTTGGCTGTTGGCTCTTAGCTCATGCCTCTTCCCATTTTGTCACTGATATTTCCTCAACCCCGTGTCCGATTCCGGATTTTTTTTTCTAGCAGCTTTGTGGTTGCATCAAAAAAATTCTGCAGCCGGGGAGGAACTAGAAACAGTTGCAAGGCCAGCTGATGCCAAAAGTTAAGTTTCTCATTTTCATGAAGCGAGGAGCGCAGCTTCCGTCTCAGCTCGCCTTGAACAGGTAGGACGATGGTGCTCGAATTCACCGCAGCGAAGGCAGGGGAGGCACAAAAACTCGAGGGGTTCGACATAGACACAAAGGTGTACGAGATCTGTGTACCTGTATATCTTCCAACAGATTTACAGAGGTTTACGGATTTGCAGGGATTTAAGATTTACAAAAGAATTTTAGTAAGATTGAACGATTTACATGAAGTTTTACAAGATTTACAAGGATTTACAGAAGATTCAATGATTTACATAAAGTTTTGCAGATTTGAAGATTTACATGAAGATTTGCAGATTTCTTGCGATTTAATGATTGACAGAAGATTTAAGTAAGATTTAACGAATTACATGAAGTTTTGCAAGATTTACACGGATTTGCATAAGATTTAAAGACTTACATAAAGTTTTTGCAGATATACACAGATTTTCGGATATGCTGGGATTTTATGTTTTACATGAAATTTTTTCAAGATTTACACGGATTTTCACAAAATTTAAAAATTTACACAGAGTTTTGCAGATTTACAGATTTAAAGATTTACATGAAGATTTTCTGGGATTTAAAGATTTAGAAAAGATGCCAGATTTACGTAATTTACAAGATTTGTGCTAGATTTACAAGATTTGTACAAGATTTACAAGATTAGCACAAGATTTGCAACAGCTTTATAAATCCAATTCTTGGGTGTATCGTATTTTTAGCTTTGTCGAACCCCTAGCAGTGATTGCGTAACTTCTGTGCCAGCTTCTTGCAATGGTTTTAATAAATAGAAAACAAAAACGAACTCGTTTGATGCTTAAGGTAAGGTTTAACTGATCCGAACTCAAAACAGCAAAGGAACACAAATAAACTTTCCTGTAAGGTTTCAGATACTGCAGTCTTGCTGTACTGTTTAGTCCATGTGAAACCTTACTGCTGTACTGAAATGTTTTTACCATTTTTACTTTTGCTCACGATGCATTAGCTAATGATTGGTGCATCCTATCGGCTGAACGACATCGCTGGAAAATGTTAAAAAACTTATCATCTTAGTGAGCTTAGCACAGCTCTACAGATAATTCAAGGTTCGTTTGAGTCTTTGAAAACCTGGAAATATCCTAGAAAGTAATAATGAAATTTCATTCCTGGAATAGTGCCTAAAAATCTTTAAAAATGATATATGTATCATCAGTAAGGTGATGAACGGAATGTAGACGACGGTCGACGTGACTGAAGAACACTGAAATATTTGGTTAAGAATAGTTGAGTGTGTAGCCTTACATTATTCTTCCTTTGTTTGGCATGAAAAGTTTTAGATTTTTGCTCTTGCTTTGATTGTATTTACGCATGTAATGGTTGGATACAGCAGTAAGGTTTCACGTGGACTAAACAGTATAGTAACACTGCAGTATCTGAAACCTTACAGAAAAGTTCATTTGTGTTCCTTTGCTGTTTTGACTTTGGATCAGTTAAACCTTACTTTCAGCATCAAACTGGTTCGTTTTTGTTTTCTAATCAATTATATAGTTTGTACAACCCAGTGGAAACAAACCCTTCATTCTGCAGTCTACGTCTTGCAGCTGGCATTTGCTGATTGGCATTGTTGAATAACAAAAATATTTAAAACAATGTAAAACAACCAATCTGGTAGTTCAGAGCTCCGTAACCCTTGAACCGCTTGACCAATTAAAAACGCCTTATGGAAAGGGCAATACCTGCAGCGCAATACCTGTAAAATGAACCAGATTTATAGGACAAATAGTTTAATCTGTAGAGATAGTAGCAAAAAACGTGTCTTGCCAAGAACAAAACGCCAAATTGAAAATCACGTTTCCAGCTCGAATCACGAATCCAGCTCAAGCTCAAGACAAATCGGTCATGTGACGAATCGGAAATTAATAAAAATTCGGACACATGTTCACCAAGTCCAATAAAGCTTGTGTACTAAATTTGAGTGGAAAAATTGAAAGACAGCGGAGAAATTAAAGCATCAAAATTTTGGCTATAACATGGAAGGTTGAGGTCAAACCTTACGGTAAAGGCTTACTAATACAGATTGAAACGACCCTTAACTTCTATTCTGCGTGTATTCCTCTAGCTGAATTATCCCTTTTACGTTATGGGGCAGATAACCCAGTTTGGGATCGTGCTTCCTAAAGTAAAAGCACCAAGAAACGGCCATCTCCTCGGGTTCGTTAAGAAAGACAACTTGCGGTACAGTTCAAGACACACGCTAGTGTGTTGCCCGCCAAGATAAACGATAACATTCAGATAAAATATCTAGACACATGTTATTGTGCCGCCACCAAGTGGAATGGCGGTCACTAGCAGACTGTGTCTTAACTGTAACGACCTTACACCCTGATTTCTGCCTACTGGTGGAAATTCCCCATGCGGTGGAAATCTTCACAAATCGTTGGAATCTGGTATCTTGGTTCCAGTAACGAAGAAAACTTCAACATTAAAGTGTGGGAACGTGTCCTTTATGGAGGTAAAAATTCCTCAATAACGTTGTTTTGTGTTACTGGCTACTACTAGCTACTAATTAGCTAAGGACAGGACCCCCATGTTAATTCTCATAGCGTTTGAAGTCATGTCTACAGCTCATTAGGGAAAGTTTGCATATTACACGCGGTCATGGTTGGAAGTTGGTGGCACAGAGATCAGCTTGGACTGCCACCGACACTTCTTTTCGGTACGCGTGGTGAATGTATGGAATTCACTTAGCGCGTCTACTGTAAACCAACCCACAGTGCAGGGTTTTTGTTGTCGGCTTAGAGAGGAGGATCTTGAGCCATTTTTAAAGCGCCCCCTCTCATGACTACCTAGTATTTGTTCTCTCCCCTTTGTCTTTGTTACTATACTCTTCACTTTCATTTAAATTAGGCTCGATGTCAGAGGTTCACAGCCCTTCCGTTGTCCTACCGCAGTTTCTGTGGTGAACTTGCATATTATTATTATTATTAAATTAATGTTGGCACACAGGTAAAGAGTGCCTTTTTCTAAAATGAGGGTCGCAGCTAGAAGCACGTAGTCCTGAAGTGGTGCGCAAATACAAAATAACTGTTGTAACGATTGTTTGCATTGTCATCCATCAGTCTATTATAACATGCTTACGCAATGGATGCATACGTAAAGCAGCTTTTGAAGGAACTATGTGAAACTGGCCTGATTACTCCCAGGAATGTGAGGTCTGTGGGCCCATTGCAATTTGTCAATTCCAATTTTCCCTCAGTTTTGTAGTTGCCTCACTCCCCGTTTGTTAATCGTGGATGTGGGCGCTACTCAACACCAAGGTATTTAGTGAAAACGGGTTAACTCTATGCCATAGCTGACTAACAATCACTGTGTTGTACACAGGTAACCTGATTGTTGTTCGTCTGGTGCATACCGGTTTTAGCATTGTTAAGATCTGCGGTTGTAAAACTCCCCATAGCCCGTGTACAATTTTTGCTGTTCCTTGTTTTTCCCTCCGACAAAACAAGCGACGCGTCTAGGTCGCTGTACCCGGTAACGCCTCGAACCAATGGCCGCCATGTTGGATCGTGGTGATTTAATCCGGCATTATGTAAGTTTCAAAAGCTGCTAAGAATAAGTATCATGGCGATAAGTGTGTCATTGTGAACTATGTATGTCCCAATCACGATTCAAGCCTCATGCAACATAATTAGGCGAAAGTTTCAACAGTAATATCGAGTCCCTACATATATGAACTATTTGTAACCCAAGATGTTCCATTCGCCCTGCAATCGTGTTTTCCCCCTCTGAAAGCCTCATGCCTAAAGTGTAATTGGAAATTTGGACTCAGGAAATAAACCGAAATAGTGTCGTACCCCAATAAACGTTGTCAGATATTTCCATGCCTCTACACTAATGGTCCACGCCACTGGGCAGAATGCAAGATAACCTATTCTGTCGTTCGTACTAATTTCTTATCACGTATCTACGCGGTAATTAGTTAATGCGACACCTTCAACCTAGTTGGCAACCACGTATTGATCTTCTTCAAACAGTACGCTGTTCTAGTGTCATCCTTCAACGTTGATATTAGTGTCCAGCAAGGTCAGGGCTAGTGACGAGTAGAGTATTTGAGGTTGTCAGTGATGCAGCGACTGCACGGGGAATTCCTCTGGAGGATTTGAAATTGTACGGAGTTGTACAATGATATCCGGGCAGAAGAAACAGAAGAGACAGAAGATGGCGGACATGATAATAACAATGGACGTAGTGAATGGTGGCACCTCATTGTAGCACAGGAAAAGGCGGCAGCGAAAAAATTAGCAGTCATCACGCTTGTTAAGAGTTTATTTAGCACAGTAGTGTCTAGGGGCAACGGAAAATCACAAGGAAATCGGATTGACAAGTAAAACAGTAGCCGAGCCAAAAGTGTATTGTGGCTGAGGAGACTGTATGGGGGTGCCCTTTCCAATGTAAGCATGGACAAGTAGGTGGTGTTAATTTGTGCAGCTGGAAAACCGTATTTCACTACAGAGATATGTCAGGCTGCAGCCAGCGTTGTGGGGGCAGGTAAAGCGGAAGCAATCTGCTCCTTGAGCGCGGGCAACGCCTTTGAAGTCGTACTGAAATCTGTTGCTGTAAAGAAGTTGTTGTTGTCTTTGACTTCGATCAAGATAAACGGTGCCAGTGTGGAGCTTTTTTTTACCTCTGTAGCCAATTCATTGAAGCCCGCCTTCATTGGCTTTCTTATGAAGTCACCCCACGCGATACTAGTGTTGTGTTTCACCGCAATGGCTCCCAGGAAACCCATGACTTTGAAAAACTGTCAGTTGCCAGACGCAGGGTATGTGAAATAGGTGTCAGGATAACTACTTTGAAAGTGCGGAACTCGATAGTTTAGGACCACATCCCCGACATTATCACAATTCGCGAATACCTGCCCTTGTCTCGATCTCAGATAGGCTGCTGTGTGGCTTACGATGTGGGCTGCGTGGTCATTTCCAACGCGCATGCATCAGTGTTTCATGTGACGTTTGTGGGTGCTACCTAGACCCACGTGATCTGTGTCTACATTACATGAGAGGCGCATTGCTAGTGCAAGTCTCGGCGCTAG
>JAHWFP010185018.1:14111-36643 GCA_023313725.1 Lithobius niger | reverse complement strand
TTCAGCAAGCAAAATAGCAAAAACTTCTGCTTGTTTGGGGCTCCAATTAACTGAATGGGAGGCATCCGGGCCTAGGCCAATTTTTACCAATTGATCATTTAATATCAATTAGCCCCATACAAGTAGAAGATTCTGCTATTTTGCTTGCTGAAATCGTATTCGTTTCACCCTTGTCATTTTCCCTAGCAAGCGTAGCCTAGCTCTAATCCACGAAGTATTCTCTACTGACGAGCCCAAGCAAGGGCGAAACAATCTGTCTAGAGATCTTTGAGGGTGAGAGGCAATTGATATTAAATGATCAATTAGTAAAAATAGACCTAGGCCCGGGTGTCTTCCATCCAGTTGAATGAAGCCCCAAACAAGCAGAAATTTCTGCTATTTTGCTTGCTGAAACCGTATTCATTTCGCCCTTGTCATTTTTCCTAGCAAGCGTAACCAAGCCCTCATCCACGAAGTATTCTCTACTGACGAGCCCAATTATAAACAAGGGCGAAACAGTCTGTCTCGTGATCTTTGTGGGTGAGAGCTAATTGATATTAAATGATCAGTTGTAAGCCGATGCTAGCAACCAAAACGATGGTAATTTTGAAAGATAAAATTTGGCAAGCACTTTAATGTAGTTTTCTTTCCAACCGGAAAATGTAGACACATCCATTTTCATATACTAGAACGAAGGCTTTCTAAGGTTATTTAAGGAAACAAATATATTAACAGTATTCCCCAAGGAGATCCCTTAAAATTACGATGAGAAATAATTCTAGGCTTTTCCAGCCCGACATTGAAGATCTTTCAGAATTCCATACTTTTCAAGGCCTGAAAACAGGCCTAACGAAATTCCAGACTTTTCCAGCTAGAGTACGAGAACCTTGAAGACAAAGCATCACCTAAGTGTTTGAAAAGCGAGTAATATAATATAGATGTAAGAAACCTGTTTTAATTGGTTAAATCTATGCAACGGGTTACAGTATTGAGATTTTTCCTTTTAGTTTGGGAGCATAAAATAGGGCCACAAAGAACAACTGAACACTCAAAATTGCTCATTAATATATCATGAAGCTATACTCACAATATTTGTAGCAAAGAAGCTGTACACCTAAAAGAAAAAAAAAGTATTACAAGCTTAAAACACAACTATGAATCTGATACAAAAAAACTGGAGCCCTTTAAAAACACACGGCTACATGTATTAGGAAAATAACAGCATAACGTGCAAATGTACGTCCAAGTACAAGACACAAGTCACAGGGGATCAATTTGCTACAGGTAGAGCACATTTTAAGCAGAAGCCTTCACTTGTTCTACACACACCCTGACACTTCGCTGTGGGCCACGGCATAATCTAATGACATGACTGCCAAACAGTAAGCTGAAAAATAATCCTAATATAAAATTAGGCCTATTTTGAACAAAAACCACCTACATTTTGACGAGCTACTGCTTTAATTAATGTTGACACACAATGTCTTTACATTAGTGAAGTCGTCCCTTACTTAGTGCTAGGTTTGCTTTATTCCAAAACTTACTACTTCATACAGTGCTTGTGGTTACAAAACAATAAAAACGAAAGTTTTAACACTGCTTAAAATTAGTTTTTACTATCCAAAAATACTTACCTTCAGTATGTGCTAAAATCGTTTCGATTTGCTTTTTTATGCCCGAAATCAATTTGAAATCATTAAATTCTATTCTAAATCCCATTCAGATGAGCTTAACTTCTCATCTGCTTGGAGCGCTGCCGTCGCGTCACATATAAATGCTAGCTCAGCAGCTCCAGCCCTCATATCGCTTTAAACCTGTAAGTGTCACTCTGCAAACCTCCGGGTTCATTTGAGCGGGGAGGATGGGTTGGTTCTACTGAACGAAGTATTTTAAGATAGTAAAAACTAATTTTAAGCCGTGTTAAAATTTTCCTTTCTTACTATCTGCAAAATACTAATCTTCAGTCTGTATTGACTTTGTCTTGAAGGTGGAGGGTCATCAAGAACCCAGCTAAGCTTTTATTTAAACTTCACACATGTTTTACTTTAAATGTTTCAAAAAATTTTGCGAAACTTTAAGAACGCTAACCATTTCATTGAATGTGCCATTCTTGTTTTGCAGTTGGCAGCTTTTATTCATGTGAATTTCTCCATTGCTGGTTTATCTTCGAAACACTGACGTCTATGGCGTAGTGTGAAACAAAGGTGTTTTAATTTATCGAAAGCATGCTGTTGCTCCGATGTCATTGTTGTTCCACTGTTTCTTTTTGTTCGAAGTCATTGCACCTATGATACCTTGGTATCTGTAAGGTGGTGATGTAAAGAGGTGTAATTTATGTTCAAAGAATTTACTGCAAAAATACACCTAATGGGAGCGGAGAGAGATTGGTTGCAGAAGCGGATTTGTCATTTCGTTGTTATGTCCGCCTGGAGAAAAGTGAAGCGGAGTGCTCAAAATTTCCCTTTTACTCGTTTTGTCTTTGGAAGGTACTTTCTGCCAAATCACGACAGGGAGCACGAATGGGTACCAATCAACATCTTCTGCATATCCCCTCATTGGGCGTTTGCATGATGCAAGAGCTGTGATGTTTTCGTTGTGAGTTACGTTTGGTCTTAGATCTTTGCACAGAAGCAGAAACATGGAAGAAAGATTCCTCCTTCCTAGTATAAGAGAAGTGAGAGTGGTCGCCTTCTCTGGAGCAGCTAAGAGTAACCAGGAAGGCGATCTCTTGTGACACTGTTGGATTCATAGGGAGCAAGGAGTTGATTGGAATATCTTCGAGAGCTGATGGAGCATTTCGAGGATTTCATCTCATCAAATTCTCCTAAGTGTTGGCTGATCCATTCAGAGCCAGTAAATGTCCAGAGATTATGGTGATTCTTATGCCAATTTTGCCGAAGCAATATGCATAGAGTTCGTGGCAGGACCGTGGATTATCGTTGCGGTTGGTGGACAATTTTGTATTAGAAGGCGAGGGCCAACACTGATCCAGAACCTGGGTTAGGAACGAACTCTTGGTCATCGCATCATCCATGCCACTTTCCCTTAAAGGCTTCATTGATCATGATGAACGACGTTCGCAATGGAGAAAATTCACCTGGTTTTGAAGATGAATCCTGTAATGTTCGTGGAGTGAACATACAAAGTGAAGAGGTGCCAAAATAACTGGGCAGCCACACAGGGTAACAGTTGGGTAACTGCAGCCACTTTTATCAACTAAGGCACTACACGTGATACATACGTAATGAGGGCGACCAGCGCCACACATAACAGGGGTGTTAACTAATTACAGCATATACACACCTATGGCATTCAATAATAAGCATTCCTGGAAAGGCACATCAAAAAATGCAAACCAAAAGAAAAAAAATTGGCTGCTAAAACCCCACAAATACCCTGCAAAGCAAACACTCAAAGATCAAGAATTCGCGGCGGGCGACGAATGTTCTGATGGATAAGAAACCGAAACCGGAATCGCTGGCTGGAGCGTAGGCATTGCAATGGAGGCGGACGACGGCGGTAGACTCGCACTCCGAGACACACCTCCCAACGGTGATCGAGGCGACACGATCCCGATCGTCACACGCAGAAAAACTCGGAGATTCACAAACCTGAGTTATAGAAAGAATGTATTTCTAACAGATGAAAATGGAGATTTAACACCTATTGCTGAACGCTTCCCAGCACCAGCGGAATTTATAACCGGAACTGACGTTGAAGGCAAAACTTGCGGAGGACTCAAATTTCTACGAGCACGCCCCATCGGCGAATAAGACGGATTGTCGTGCCAAGTGCCGATTGGTTGAAATTTTGGAGCGTTGCTAGAAGACGAACGAAACTGTGAACGCTGCTCGACACTGATTGGCGGAGAGACATCGGGTGTAAGCTGCTCAACGCTGATTGGCGTAGCAGATTCACGCGACCGCACAGAATCAACGGAAACTTGTGGTCTCATTTGTCCTACATGCTTCCTCCAAAACATAGGCATTCTTACTAATGAGATGCGGAAAAATAATTCATCTTTTTTTGCTACCACAGTCCCCAGAATCCAAGTGTGTTTCGCACCAGGTCGTGAATCAGTTACATAAACCACATAGCCCTCCACAAAGGTTAGTTTGCATCGGTGTTGCGTTGGTTTTAACTGTCTCATCTTGCGCTAAATCAACGACGTCTTGAACACAGGAAAACATTAATGATAAGCGAGTGCACACTGAACGTTGTAAAAAAAGCTGTGATGGAGAACGCTGTGTAGTACTGTGTGGGATATTTCTCGCCTGGATTAAGAAATTTAACACTGCATTTTCAAGTGAAATAACTTAAGTTACGCTAGCTTTCAGTGAATTTTTCCAGGAACGCACTAGATTTTCGGCCAACTCGTTTGTCAGAGAACGATACGGAACGCTAGCAATATGATGTATTCCATTTTCCTGTAAGAACTGTTAGAATTCTTTACTACAGTACAGCCTGCCATTGTTCGAGGCAATAACTTTACAACTGCCATATGTTGCAAACAACTCTCTGGAAACTTTAATCATTTTCACAGCAGTAGTATTACGTTTCATGTCAAAGACAAGTGAAAATTTGGAATGTGCATCAATAATTACTAGAAACATATTCCCTTGAAATTCACTAAAATCAGTGTGCAATCTCTCCCAAACAGATGCAGGTCACTCCCAAATGTGCTTCTTTTGAGCTAAACCCACGTCTTTATTTACTTGACAGGCTTCGCAACTCTTAACTGTATTTTCTAAATCAGTGTCAATATTCAGCCACCAAAACTTCATGCACCCGGGGGACGATGTTAGATGGACGGCCCCAGAAGATGGGCACCCTGGCATCAGAGCGTGCAAGAGCTTTAATTGGAACAATACCGCAGTGTCCTCGGTGTGGTTCTTCAAGAACCTGGGTCTTAATCTCTCTGGAATTAAAAGCCTATGGCCCCAAAAGATGGCTCTACCGTCTAGCAACAATTCATGTTTTCTACTGAAAAACGGTTTTCACTCAGCGTCTTCAACCTTCTCTGGCCAGCCGTCATTAGTATAACGATAAACTCTAGCTAAAAGCCTATCGCGAACAGTCATGGCCTCCATTTGATCAGCTAGAATTGGCAAACTTTCCATGGCTTCCAGGTTCATGATTTTCCAGCCTACTGGTCTTCAAGACGGAGGTTCATACCGAACTGACATTCGTGTTAAAAAATCTGTTGTTAAGTTCTGCTTACCAGGGATATATTGCAGTTCGAAATCATACCTGTTAAGAAATAAGGCCCAACGTTGAATTCTCGCGGCTACCATGGCCAGGATTCAAACCTTGCTGCCAAATAACCATAGTAAAGCTTGTTGGTCCGTCTGTAGTATGAATCTTCGTCCAAAAGGTTTTGATGGAATCGCTTTACGCCAAAAATAATCGAGAGTGCTTCCTGATCAAAATTAGCATAGCCAAGTTCTGATTTACTTAGAGCTCTGGAGAAGTACGCGACAGCCGATCCTCTCCAGAGGGCAGCACATGCAAGAGAGCCGCACCCACCCAGATGGAAGATGCATCACACTAAAGGCTAAAACGTCAGACTAAAGGCATCACACTAAAGGCTACCCAAGGCTAAAAGCGTCTAGATTCATACTCTAGAATGTAGCAGACGACATTACTTATGTACAGAGGAAAATACGCAATATTCTAGACAGGCAAGAAAGATATAACAATTCTTGGCGAATTTCAGAGGCCGTCTGAGAAAAAAGTGGAATCACGGCCTTCAAAATAACGGAGGCAGTAGATGAGCGTCACACACCTTCCTTGTATATACCTTGTAAATATCGGAGGCCATGTTAACGCCAATTTCAAATTCTAATGGACTGTAAATAGGTGGTAGTGTTTGGAGTTTTATAACGTGCTGAAGATGATAGTCGGCTAGGTTTCTAGATCAACAGCAAATTGACTATCGAAAATTCACCAAGAATTGTTGTATCGGTCTTGCCTGTCTGGAATATTGCGTATTTTCCTCCGTACGTAAGTAATGTCGCCTACCCAAAGCTTTAAAGTTATGCCTGTTTTATGCAGTTTAATGTTTGAAAAATAACGATGATACCAACTGGCTGGCAATAGGGTCGTATTTGATCCTGAATCAATCTCCAGTGGTAAATTGTGTCCATAAAGGACCATGCTAGTTCAATAATTGTCACACTTTATTGTAACTTCATTGTAAGAAAGTCATTGTTTAATTCCAGCATTGTTGTTGCATGGCCACCAGCTTTTGGTACTTTAAAACCCTTTGGGCCCTAAGGTTTTCTTTTCTTAACTCAAACGTATATAATGTAAAGCCGATATATCGGCTTCTAGGGCCCAGAGGGTTAACAAAAACCAGAGCTGAGCGTATTACAAGATGGCGTGGATAAATACCTATGCGGCGAAACAGCTTGAAAATTGTTGAAAATGGGCCCATGATAAGCAATAGTTGTATTTCAATCATGTGCATAAAGTGTTTCAATGTCATAAAAGTGCATGAAGATACCGGTAGTTGATTTCAGCTGGCTACTATATACTGACTACTAATTCCACTCATATAAAATAAATTATGGGACAGATACGAATGAAATTTGGTATTCAACACTTTTAACACCAATAGGCGCCTTTTATGGTTTGACGTTTGGGGAGACATTAACTAAAAAGATTGCAATAATTTGTAATGCTATTTTTCCGTATGTTGGAAAAACGCCACCAGTGATCAAAATAAACATTACTCGTTATTAGTGTTAACGAGTAACAATGCAAACGGACTGCCAGAAATAATCGGCAACACATCATTGTCGATAAAATGGACATGCTACTTGTTTGTAATAGGGCGCATGGCTTCGGGCCACTAAGCTTTTAATAACTCAGCAGTCCGTGCTACTTATTGTTGATGGTTGAATGCAAATCAGCAAAAGCTTTAATTTATATGACTGAAGCCCTCACTGCAGCAAAACTAAACAAAAATTAATATGTCGATTCGTATTCATTATTTTTCCACCAAACTTGGCCAGATAGCTGGGCATTGGGTAAAATAAGATGCCACGAAAAAAAACTACAAAAGAAGTGATATCCAAAACAAAACCCACAAGGTGAAAGAACTCGCCAAGTTTCAGCCAATCAAAGTAGTGATATCAGAACCAAAATGGCTGCCACCAAGTTGCTACATTAGTTGCCAAACTAATCCCACTGATTATTATCTCACACGTTAAATAAAAAAACTTGATCATTGCTACCGATAGGAGCAATGTTCAGTTTTTGATTTAACCTTTGATCTAATACTCGGTGGGATTAGGTTGGCAACTAATGTGGAAACTTGGTGGCAGCTATTTTGGCTCTGATATCACTACTTTGATTGGCTGAAACTTGGCGGGTTCTTTCACCCTTGTGGGTTTTGTTTTAGATTGATTTAAAATCAATTATCCAACGGTTTGCAAAAACCGTTTCAACAATTGTCATAACTTCTAGGTCTTCTAAATCCGACTCAGGGCTCTCAACACTTGCACTATCTGTAACGTCAGAATCAGTTTGTTGTCCTGATTCTTCTAACAAGTGAGTTTTCTTCCTTCCAAATTTGTGGTTTTTAACACGTTGCTTAGTCAATGCCAATTTAGGCATAGGAGGCGCCGACCCAGAGTTTTCGTTTCCTGACTTTTTATACCTGCAAACACTGCTCAGGTGTCCACAAGACAAGCACGTGTGTCTACGATATTTGCAGGCTGATTTCATGTGTTTTTAGAGATCGCAGTAAAAACACTTGTTGTTCCTAGAATTATTCCTAGAAAACTTGTGACGTTGTGCCACCTGGTGAGCGAAAGAGGCCTGAAATTTACCTACGTCTTTTTCAGCCAGTTCCTGAAGTTAATGGAAAAGTACAAACTGAATCAAACGTGAGTGTGTCCGGATCTTTTGCCGAAATCAGTTTACTGTCTGAGAGTTCCGCAAACCAGAAATGAAACGATCTCTCAGCATTTTTTCTAATTTAGTAGCATTTTCAACAGAATGTTTGCAATTTAACGTTAACTTCTTTAATTCTGTGATGTACGTTGAAATAGATTCACCAGCGTGCTGGACTCTACATTGAAATTTTACTCTTTTACAAATGAAATTTGGAGATGGGCACAAATTATCACACAAATATATACTAATTTCGTCTAATGTTCTTGTAGACGGCGCATCAGGTGCACATAAATTTCTAAGCTAACCATGCGTTTTTGCACCCATACTAGTAAGCAAAATTGATACTTTTTTGTTGTCAGGCACATCGTAAGCCAAAAAATTCAGCTCAACTCTTTCAAAGTATACCTTCCAGGATTCAACTTTCACATGAGAAAGCACAGGAGGCATGTTGAAGGCATTTTCACTAACGACTTTGTTACTTAATTCACTGACATCCCATTCGCTATTGTCAACAGTTTCCCATTTACCTGGTACGCTAGCTAAACTTTTAAATGATGTGTTTTCCTGACTTGAGCTAGAAAAACGACAATTTTAACTAGATTAAAATTAGTTTTTAATATCCTGAAATACTTAACCTTCAGTGTACGCTAAAATCGTCTCGATTTGCTTTTCTTACACGAATTTTTAAACCCCTAATCGTTTAAAACCAGCAATGCCAAGAGATTAGCATTTCTGCCACCAGGGGTGCTGGTGTCGTAGCCTTTAATAAGGCAACGACAGCCGCCTTAAAATCACTTCGTTTCAAACCTGTCGCAAATAGAAAATGCGGGTTCTAATGGGGAGAATGGGTGGATTCTACTGAAGGAAAGTATTTTAGGATAGTAAAAACTAATTTTAATCAGTGTTAAAAATTTACGTTTCTTACTATCTGCAAAACACTAACCTTCAGTATGTGCTGAATTTGTCCAATTGGACAGTGGGACAGCATGAACCCGGCTAACTCATTTGCATTACTCTACACACTAGTGACACTCAATTTCAATTTATATCGATGAGAGAGTTCTAGCGACCTCCTTCATTTCCTGGGGTGATCTAACTCTTCTTCGAACTGCCCGAATGGAACCAACATGGCGCAGGAATCCATGATGCCTATGTGGGATGCCAGATCCAAAGCCGAGATGTTTTCGTATTGGAGAAGCCTCTCCAGCTGAAGGCGAAGTTTCTCCGTGCGTTATTCAGAAAGGGCGGACGGTGAACTCTTGCGTGGTGAACTTTGCGCCCAGGAACAGGAAAACCTTGTCTGAAGTGAGGTTGGATTTAGCAAACTTCACACCGAAGTTCAAAGCCTTGAACGGATGAAGGCACTCTTCTGTATGTCGATGGAGTTCCTCCTTGGATTGGTGCCAGATGAGCCAATCGTCGAGATAAGCATGAGCACAAATGTTGGTTTTGTGCAGAATGGCGAGAACTGGTCGAAGGATGGCCGTGAAAACGTGGGGACCTGTCACCAAACAGAAGGGAAGAACCCTGAATTGGTAAGACTGTCCTCCGGAGAAGAGTCGAAGTGGCAAACCGAACGATGAAGAGGACCATGGTGATAAGCATCTTCCAGGTCTATAGAGACCGTGCGGTCGTTTTCTTGAAGAGCCTCTCTGATCGATTGAAATGTCTCCATCTTGAAATGTTCTTTTTCCAAATGGAGATTGAGTTTCCTTCAAGTTGAAAATCAACCTTTCTTCTCCACTGCGCTTCCCGATTACTCTCGCCAGGCTCCAAAATCCTTTCACGTTGGGTGGTGCAGGCTCGATTGCTCCCTTTTGGAAGAGAGTGTGAATTTCCTTCTCTAGCTTCACATCGAAGGAGCAATTCGGGATCCAGAGGGGAGGGCCCATGATCACAGGGACCGAAACGAAGGGCAGTGCGTAACCATTTTCTACGATTGACAGAGCAAAAACCTCGTCGGTTAACAGTTTCCAATTGCCTAAGTGACGCCGGATCCTTCCCCTCACCTGTTGGTGAAGCGGAGTAAGGTGAAGGGGAAGGCTATAATTCCTTGCTCTTCTGTTCCTGCCTCTAAAGGAACCTCGTCGACGTTGGAAGGACCTCTAACCCTCCCTATCTCCACTCTGGGAAGAGGCAGTTGCAGTAAATGCGACCCTGAACGATTCCTGTCTGGAGTTACTGGAGGCTCCAGTAACTCCAGACAGGAGTTCCTACCTTTCTCCACCGGAGTGTAATTTGAGAATTTTCTCGAATCCGACGAAGATGGGCAGAAGGGGCTGAACCCGTACTTTTTTTGCCCACCTTGCGGCTTTGCCACCGGCAAAGGCAACGCTTTGTCCTACAGTTCTGGTGCTAATATCAGCAGCTTCGAAAAAATCCTCCGACTTATGGATTGGAAGCAGATGAAGCTGGCTAATAACATCCGAGGGAGCGCTTAGTCAGATTACAGGAAATCTTCAAACAGAGCATGGCTTGCCAATTCTGGCTTTGCAGCAATGAGCTTCTTAATTGCTGCAAGATGGATTTCGGATCTTGACGTCCGCAGTAAGGAATTCGGACTGCGGGTACGTATTAAAGTTCCGTGGATTGGTAGTCCCATTGACAAAGAGACGGAAGAAAGAGACCACGCGGCCGGAATGGGGAGGTGGTGGATCCTTGTCGAGTTTTAAGTGATCACCGTTATCGAGCAATAGTCTGCCGTTACGAAAGAGTCATGAATACGGTAGTTGACTGACCTAATACTGGTTGCTGACGGGGCAGAAGGCTGTAGAGATTCGGCGTTGAGAGTCGAAGCTTGCTGGCTCGAGTGTTAGAGTCGACGGTTTGTACAAGAAACAATCAGGAACTATGTTTTTGAAGGTCTTAAGCAAGTCGGGAAACGGAATTTCCGATGGGTCTGGATTATCTGCGAATTGTGAACTGAAATGAGCATGGCAGGACTGGGGACGCGGCAGGGAAACCATCTCAGGCCTACCTAAATATTTCTGGGAGGAAAACAACCATGCGTCATGGTTGTCCGAAAAATTGGTCTCGACAACTACTTTGAGCAATTAAAAAAACGAAAATTTTAACTAGTGAAAACTAGTTTTTACTTACCTAAAATACTTACCTTCAGTAATATTGCTAAAACCACCTTTTTACGCTATTTACTGCTCGCTTATGAACTAAAAACCCTATTTTTTATGTTCTCCCTAAGCTTTTCTCCACTGCCGCCAGGTGGCGCTGCACGTCCTTACCGACGTCAGCGCCCCCACCAGTCCAACCGCATCACTTTCACGGGCACTCCGGTTCAGTGATTGCGGGGAGGCGGGCGGGTCCTTACTGAAGGTAAGAATTTTAGGTAAGTAAAAACTAATTTTCACTAGTTAAAATTTTCGTTTCTTACTTCCTGCAAATACTTACCTTCAGTAATATTGCTGAATTTGTCAGACAGGAGGCGGGAATCACCACCCCAACCAGGAACCCCGGAGAACAAGCTTACTAAACCACACACACACTGCCACCAAAACACTAATAAAGAACCAAAAGGCAACCAACCCACCAGGACCAGGTATCCAGTGACGCCATGCCCCCATAGAGAGGCCCATGGTCCCCAACCAACAGCCGGGTGAGTTAGCCCAACGCCTGGCAGTACCTCCACCTCATCCTTGAGAACCTAGCTCAGGAACAAGGCACACAAGCCCAGAAAACCGGCCCGCTCCACTAGAATTGCCGTAATGGAGCACAGCCAGAATAACACACTGAAACAAGGCACACCGACTCGGGCTTCACCCCCAGAAAGCCTGGCCAGCCACAACATGGCTTGCACCACAGATCCGCCCGCCCCAGGCCACTCGGGACCCCCAAGGAAGTACGCACAAACAGGGGCGGGTGGCGCAGGGAGCACGCTGCTACTGCTACGTCCAGCGGCGTCCCGCACCAAGAGTGTAAGAAATGTTCGCGTTACTCCAGCGAAATCCTAACCTACAATTACCGTATTGCTTAAAAGCAGGTCCATAAGAAATACTGAAGTACAACTGTACATTTAATAGCGACATTTCGAAAGGTACAACACTTGACCACTTGGCTTAAAACAAACACGGCGTAAACAACAAGACTGCAGCTTGCATCCCTGGCTGGCCGCATCAACACCAGAACGCGAGTGAGCGTTCGCTCCATCCGAAACCGGAAGGCATCTCCGCACTAGGCTAAAGCGCTTGATCAGCCAGATACAATTCTCCAGGCATGCACAATGCATAAACCAGGCTTCCAAACACTCTTTCCTGAATTGGGGAAAGTACATTTCAGTTTCAGGCCTTTAACACTACCTTGACATATTAAACAATGACAAGAACACTGTAAACCCTCTGCTGGGAAGAACCATTCATAGTTAGGCTATGACAACCCACACACTCTCCCATCCGTCTCATGTAAACACAATGCTACAGAAGGTATAACATTACTTATGAGTCACAATTATAGAACACCGCTGAACATAGCCTATTCAACCGCCCTGGGTTCAGCCATTCCGACAACATGTCTGCACCATTTAGTGGAGACGCACGTTATATAAACAGAAATATAGCTTTCGTAGCCAATCCCCCAAAAACATACATTTAATGGCAATGTGCTTTGACCTCAAGTTTCTCACTTCATTCCTAGCAAAGCGGATGGCAGAATGGGAGCCACAGTACAATGAAGGTGTTGTAGCCAACGGTGGCAATACCGAATGTGACATGCACTGTGTAGCCAGACCAATACTCCTACAGCCGGAATCATCGCAATGAATTCCGCCTCCATTGTACTGAGGCACACCATACTCTGCTTCCACAGCCCCACAAAACAGGCACGCTACCCAAGACGACAATGTGCCCACCGAAACTACGCCGGTCGACTCTATCGGCTGCCCAAGATGCAGCTACACATGCATACGATTCAGATCCTGTGACACTTGAAAGATCAATAGCATAATGTTTCGTACTGACAGTACATAAGTATCGCAGTATGGTCAACAATAAGCGAATATGAATGGACGTAAAGGCATAGGTATATTGGGACAATATTATAACACCCAAAAGAATATCAGGCCTTGTTCCAGAAGCTACATACAACAAACTTCCTACTAGTGACCTGTATGGGAAATGTACACTTGTCTCATCTTCGTCACGCCTCGTTTGAACACCAGTACCTGCAGACATGAACTGGCACACGTACTGGTACACGCACCGTACACGTTTCATCGACGTCATACCTCTTCGTGAGTTGCGAAAAGTAAGATTTGATGAATTACTGTCATGCCATCAATTCTTAGGAAGGCAACACCTAATAGGTTTTTTTTTTTTTTTTTTTTTTTTTACTTCGAAAGACGCGAGTTCGAATTTGGATTCAAGCAACGTTACTACATTTGCTCTAAGAGTTGCGTTTCTGGCTAACAAAAGCAAAACATCCACATAAAACTGCATCTAAACCAAAATGATAAACACAGGTAAGTCCCAAGAACTTAAAAAATCCCATCATCACTAATGGCTTTTCAAGTTCCTCCCATCACAGTCACCCACCTTGGTGAAGACCATATACGGCTGTTTGCAATAGCCACACCGTACCATGGTGAACCTCAGGTTTGAATCCTTTGGGGATTTTCATGAAGGTTTTGCAATCCAACGTACCACACACTGGATATCCAAATCAACATTTGTCCACTTCAGAATGGATACCAATAATACATAAAAGAATCTAACCTAAAACGAAATTCACAACTGGGCTGAATACTCCATCAAAATCCACACCGCTTGCATGACAAAACCCCCGAGCTACTAGTCGGGAGCGGAAACGTCTAACGCTTCCGTCGGTATTCTTCTACCTTGTATATCCATTTCCATCCCCACTTCCATATCTATAGTTACATTAACACTGCGGAACATAATTCCATCTGGGGTGTGATAGTACACATCCAACCTACCTACCCTTTGCCCCGTCTGACGGACTACTACTTCTCTTCACCAATACTGATAATCTAAAGGAGCCAATTTGGGGGGGGAGCATACACTATTACTACGAATGAATGGTCGTGGAGGAACTTCTTCAATGGTTAGTGGGCCCTCAGTCTTACCTTCGGCTTCTACCCTAGAATTACCATCCGATTCCGACTCTGTACCCGAACTAAGTCCCCTTCCATAGTTAAATGTAGTTGCACTTAGACTGGGTTGGGCACACTCTGAGGCCTATACTGCAAGGACCTCTTCTCCCTTCCCCATAACTTAACCTCATAAACTGTTATGTTTAGCGTCAACGACCAAGTAAGTTTGGGGATTCCACTCTATATCCTACTGTGTCTACCGCATAGCCAATGAATACCCCCTCCCAGCTTTAACGTCAAGGGTATCCCTTCCTGGCTTATGGAAGTGTACATAACACATTGCACCAGGTCTTCGTAATGTCTGACTGATACACCTCGATCAAACAATAATGTACAAGGGACCCCAAAGCCTAAGTATGAGTGAGGGTACCTATGCTTCAGGTAGGTGAACGTACATTCAAATTCTGCCCAAGATTGCGTGGCAGAGAAGTCTCGTGAAGTATTGCACGTACCCCTTCTAACAACGTGCGGTTAAATCGCCTAGCGATTCCAGCCATAGCTGGTGAGTAGGCATTGGTTCGCTGGTATCTGATACCCAACCTACATAATCACAAAATTCCATACCTCGGTCCGTGCGAACACTTACAAAGTTGAGGCTAAATTGTCTGGCACTTCTGGCACGAAAGTCAACAAACGTTTGAAACGCATCGCTTTCCTTAGCGATGGGAAACACCCATGCATAACGAGAATAATCATCAAGTAAAGTAAGCACATATCGACAATTACCCAAGGATACCGTGCGATTTGGCCCCAAATATCCATGTGAAGGAGCTCGAGGGGCTTCTTACTCTGAAAAGCACCAATACCCTTAAAACTGGCCCTAGTCGATTTGGTTACCTTGCAGACCTCGCACTGAGGAGAGTTAGGCTTCTTTACCAGGCCCAATTTACGCTGATGACCGAGCCTCGAGTGCCAGGTTTCCACAGAAACCGACTTAATTGGATTTAACTTCAACATGTACTTTAAAGTCCCCCTTCTGATTCAATGCATACACAATACAACTTGTTTGCGATTCGCCAAAAAAAAAATTGGGCATAGTGGCCCCGTGCGACCGCATATAGCGGCCAGACCCCAAAGGGCATCAGAATCCCCCCCCACTCAACCTAAGGACCCAAGGAAGAGAAGACAGTCGAAGGCAAAAGGAGGGGGGAGAACCCTACTTCAAACCCATAGTACTAACCGTTCAAGTTGCCAAACTCCAGTGAGACCATGTCTTGATGCACACCGCAGGAGCCAACGCAGCTGCCATGCCAGGACCAAAGAAATGTAGAGGCAATAACGATTAATGTAAACATACTCTAACATACCATAAACACATAGGCCTATGGGCAAACGCCCATGGAGACACTCACCATACCGTTGGCGACACATGACGACTGCGCAGCGACACCTGGCGACGTTTATTTTTTTTTTTTTTTTAATTGGTCCCGCCGCGCCAGTGTCATAGCAGCCACGCTCACCGGCGACATGTGACACCCTCGAAGTGACAACTGGCAACAGAACGGCAACAATGTGTCCCGCTGCATCAGCGTCATAACAGCTACTTACCCTGGTGACAACTGGCTACAGAACGGCGACGATGTGTCCCGCTGCGTCAGCGTCATACAGCTACTTTCCCTGGCGACAGAACGGCGACAATTTGTCCCGCTGCGTCAGTGTCATAACAGCTACTTACCCTGGTGACAACTGGCTACAGAACGGCGACGATGTGTCACGCTGCGTCAGCGTCATACAGCTACTTTCCCTGGTGACAACTGGCTACAGAACGGCGACAATTTGTCCCGCTGCATCAGCGTCTAGTAGCTACTGAGTGTCGCCGATGGTGCTACACGTGTTGCCAGTGGCGACAGCGTGGGTCCGGTTAAAAACCGGCTGCAATTTGCACCCCTCGGCTCAACCAGCGTTGCAATTATGTGCAAACGCGGCACTGGCAACTTTTTTTTTTTTTTTTTTGCTGGGATAGTCGGACCACGGACAGCGCCCGTGGCTGGCTTTTTACCACTCAGTGTAGGAACCGCACCGCTATTTTCCCCACCGGGAGCGGTCGTCCTATTCATCCTCTCAACACTACTGGTTTTTAACTTACCGCCATTGTCGGCCACTAGCCTAACGCCCGCCATCGGATCGGCACGGACCTGCCTTGCGGGACGGTGACAACTCCACTGGCTCACTCTACAAATCACCATCTGCATGAAAAAAATGGTATTTCAACACGAACAACATCCCGGGGAAGAAAGGGAGGCAACGACGCCTCCGTAACCACGAATCACAAAAGCTTCATTCTCGGCCGCCATCTTGCCCTCGGCAACGACTGGCCGACCAAAAAACACCGCCGGCATGGCCGTATCCGTTAAGCCTACCGACTACATACCGTTGCCGTGCTTCGATCCTGTTTCCACCGTGCTGCTTTCCAATAAGCCGCTCGTCGGATCCACTTCTTGACATCAAAGTCCGTTGTTGTAGTCCATAATACGCGTTGGTTAATTCGCGAAGCACGCAGTAAAAACTCGCACAACCATCCACGATGGAGTGCTCGAAAAGTGATGCGGTTGGACTGGTGGGGGCGCTGACGTCGGTAAGGACTTGCAGCGCCACCTGGCGGCAGTGGAGAAAAGCTTAGGGAGAACATAAAAAATAGGGTTTTTAGTTCATAAGCGAGCAGTAAATAGCGTAAAAAGGTGGTTTTAGCAATATTACTGAAGGTAAGAAAGTAAATGTTTTTATGCAGCTAAGAAATGCATCGCAATAAAAAAAATATTATGGTTCGTCTTTAAACTTAGACTGCTGCAATAATCAGACGGTTAAATCCAAGGTTTTGGATGGTTTCTTGCAATAAGCGAGGAAGGCTCACTGCAGAGTATTTAAAGCAACATGGTACAAACCAAACAACTTTTCAGGAGTTGATGGAATTAAATCGCTGAACTCGGCTTGTGCCAGAACAAAAGCCAACAATACATATTTTTTTTTCAAGTTACGCAAATGTACTTACCGTGTACATATAGTAATCAAATAATTGAGTCATGTAGATGACGACATCAAATGCAATAGGTTTCAGTGCCGACATCATTTGCATATATTTACCTAAATATACACAGAACCAACAATTATTATTGTTGTAAAGTTTTAAACGCAACAGAAATAGGTTTGCATCTGTATTTAATTACTGTTTTGTTTATATACAAATTAGTTTACTACAGACGTATAACGAAACTTTAAAGATAAAATTAGTTTTTTTTATCCTAAAATACTTACGTGTAGTTATTGGCTGAAATAATTTATTTAATGTTCATTGCTCAAGCTTATGCTAAGAAGATTCATTAGGTTCCCACCAGGTGGCATTCCTACTCAAAACCCAGCAGGCGCTGCCACCTGTCCCTCACAAACGTTTGGCGAACAAACCGATTAAGTATTTTAAGATATGTAAAAGCATTAAAATACCAGGGGCACCTGGTTAATTTTTGTTTCTGTTCCATAAATGAAAATATACATTACCTGAATTTTTAGCATTCTCCTTGACCTATGCTGTTTGTTCTAGAGATTGAAGACTTTGGAGCATTGACAGTATTGCTACCTTCAGCGCATAGGATCTGCGCAGCCTCCTTAGTATATAAGTCGAGTCGATGGTCATTATTCCATCTTTTGTTCCCCTATTTAATGCGCCAGTGGCAACATAGAGGGGAGGAAGGTAGGAATGTTTCAGGTAATGTATACTTTCCTTTAGGCAATAAAAACAAAAAGTTAACCAGGTGCCCCGGGTATTTTGATGTTTCTATATGCCATGAAAATATACATTACCTGAATTTTAGCATTCTGCAGACCTCGTGAAGCGGCAGAGAACGCCACTGACGAGTCCCTTAAGGTAGCACACTGGATCCCTAAAAGTATGAACTTTGACACAATCTTTGATGAGTCAGGGTAGAAGAGGAACAAGGACCATGTGCTTAAGGGGATTTAAAGTACTTGTCTGGCGGCCACGAAGGGTCCTAAATGATATAAACTATCGGCGTGTGCAGTCATAACTCGTAAGTAGTGAGAGGTGAACACCATCAGATTCCTCCAGGAAGCGGCTTCCATGATCTCAGTGAGGGGAATGTTGCTATGATGTGCCCAAGATGCCTCGAAGTTCGTGAGCAGTAACGCGAATGCCTTGTTCTGCGCAGTTGATGTTGACGGCATTGTAGGCCTGGAGGATGACCGTCTTGATCCATGTGGCGACCATTCTAGTTGTAGTTTCCCCATATTAGGCGGTGAACGGAAGAAAGAGCTGAGACCGCCCGTGCCGAATCGGTTGAGATGCTTTCAAGTAGAACTTGACAGCCCGAACTGGGCAGAGGGACTGTTCTGGCTCATTACTGAGGATTGTGGAGAGGGCTGGAATAATAAAAGGTCGAGACCATTCCGAAGGTTTCTGAGTCTTGGCGTGAAATGAACACCGTGGTGTTAGGTTAACTCCTGAGTGGTCGGTGAGACAGAAACAGTCGCTTGGTGTGGCTGACAATGCCGACAATGACCTCATGGCCGACAAACAATGACCTCATGGCCGACAATGACCTCATCGCAGCGAAGGCAACCGGCGAGTGTGACCAAGAAGACTTTTTCTTGTGAGATGGCTACAGAAAGGAGAAAGGAGATGACACAGGAGGCCAACAGTTCGTAAGGGGCTGAAAGCAGGGATGTGAGGACGAGGGGTAAATTCCAGTCTGGAAAGAGCCGACGAACCACTGGTCGTTTGATTTCAAATGACTTTATAAGAGCGGATACGCAGAAATTATCTATAAGAGGAAGGCTAACGGCGGCATGGAACACCGTATTCAGAGCGGAGCGGTAGACAGGTATCGTAGAACCGCGAAGGCCTTCACTGAAGAGATGATCTAGGAACCGTAAGAGTTCTGGAATAGAGGGATTGACTGGATTGATCTGTTGTGGGAGACACCAACGAAACCATCATTGCCAGTGGCTGTCGTAGATTTTATTGATAGAGGCCCTGACGGCACTGGATGCAATGCGAGACGCCTGTTCCGTAAAAATGCCTGCTGCTTTGAGTAATCGGACGATAGAAGCCATACGTGTAACCGCAGTGACTGCAGCCGGTGATGGAGCACGGTCCCTCTGTGTTGGGAGAGCAGGAAGGGTAAGATTGGAAGACGTCGTGGCGAATCTACTAGGAGATGTAGTAGCAGCGGGAATAATGGTGCTGACGGCCAATTTTGGGCTATGTCGATGAAAAGACCTCAGGACTGGGAGATCTTGCGCAGAACCAGCGGTATGAGATTCGATGGGGGAAACAGGTAACCGAAGAGATGATTCCAACCGAGAGTGAGGGCATTCAGCGCCCATGCTTGGTCGTCTGGGACTGCGCTGGCAAATTGGGGAAGTCTGGCATTGAACCTCGTGGGAAGAGATCTACTATGGGTCGGCCCCATAGTAGGAAGAGATATTCGCATATGGACTTCTTGAGCGTCTCGGAAGAAGACATCATTTACCGACAACACCATCGGGACAGAGTTCGCGACCACGTTGCGGTTGCCAGGTATATGCAGGGAGAGGAGGACCGTGCGGAGTGACTTGCAGCGTTGTAAACTGTCCGATGTTACATCTTGAAGAGCGCAGGACAGAATGCCCCCACCCTTCAGTAGATACGTTACTGCAGTTGTGGACGTGGACTTGAACGACTTTATCTGTAATTTCGTGCTGAAAGTCCTGGAGACAGAGAAAAACTGCACGCAGTTCCAAGACATTGATGTGCCCAGTGACCATGTCCCTGCGGTGACCTGGTTGCCGATATGATGGATATGAAGCTGTGGGTCGTGGAGAGGTACCGTCGCTGTAAGATGAAGGGCGTCCATTCACCAAAGAAGGGTGTTGATTGGGAAAATGGTAGTGAGACGGAGGTGTGGAGTTGTGGAAGTGTGTGTCGAAACAGACCACTCGTCGATCCGAAAGTGAAGTAGGGGCCGGACCATCCACCGACCGTAAGGGATGAGTAAGGCAAGAGAATCGATGATGGAGTTGAGGTCGCGAAGAGTGTATGTTGGTTGGTACAGGAAGCTGTGGATCTGTGTTTGGACAGAGGTTATCCTGTCGGGAGAAGGCATCACGGTCGCATGGAGGAGATCGAAATTGACACTGAGAAACTGGAAAGAACATGATGGAGTCAACCGGGACTTGGGAAGGTTGATACCGAAACCGAGAAAGGTCAGGATCCGAAGCGTGAAATCCCAGTTGTGTAGTAGTATCTGGTTGTCTTGGTGACGAAGAACCCAATCGTCGAAATAGGCATCTGTAGGGATTTGGTGTTGGTGTAGGTAAGAGAGGACGGGTTTGAGAACTGCGGTAAACACTCGAGGGGCAGTGTTGAATCCGAAGGGTAGATAGAGAGATTCATAGATTGTATTGTTGTACATAAATCGAAAGAGGTGACGGACAGCGGCATTAAGGTATGATATGCATAGATATGCGTCCGCAAGATCTATAAAAATTGTCCAGAACAGAGACACCCGAATGGTTTCCATTGTTTCCATTTGAAACTGAGGATTGACGATGAGCTGGTTTAAGGGTCGAATGTTGAAAATAAGACGGAGATCTCCCGTCTTCCTGGGGCAAAAAAACAATCTAGCTGCAGAATTCTAGTCGGTCCAGATTGGGAGTGGCACGGATCGCATGTTTTGCGAGAAGTTCCGAGATTTCGGATGTAAGTTGTGTGGTCTGTGTCGGTGCCAAAGGTGGGTCGGTTGAAAACCGTGTGATGGTCCTCCAGGCTGGTAAGAAGAACCGAAGCCCCCCCCCTCCCGATGGGAAGGGGTAGGAGCAAATGTCAATGGTTGGGCTTGGGACGGCGTCGGGGGCCAGGAGAGGCATGACGACTGCGGCGGTCTGGTGTTGCGCTGCGACCGTAGGAGTGCGAGAGCCCGTGCCTGCGTCCGCGGTCTTGGAGGAAAAAGGGCTGCCGGTCCTGTCGTATTGGTGAGTAGCGGTGACCGCAGGCTGAGCGGGCCAATTGTCAAGGTCTCCTTGAGGACGGTGCCCGGGCTGCTTCAAGCGATGACCGGCCTTTGGTAGCGGTTTCGGTTTGCATCTGATATCGACATGCGATGCTAACTTAGGGATAAGACCTCGGAAAAGCGTGTTTGATTCATGTAGAGGCTGGTTCCGGAGGATGTGGCGAGTGGAATCATGAAGATTGGGTGCCGTGTTAAGAATGACCTCGCGGAGTAACAGTGTCGAATGAAAGAAAGCACGAGTGAACCAGTTCATGGAGTGATATGTATTGAAGCATGCTTTGCGGAAGGCCTGACTGATGATGAGGCCACATCCCTCATGTGGTCCGGTGGGGAATCAATGGAGAGTTTTACACATAGTGCATTTACCGTTATAATAAGGATGTCGGCTAGGGAAGCCACATGGAGACCGAGAAGAAGGAGGCGGTCATTGTCGCGGAGGATCGAAGAGGGAACCGTGGTGACCTTACGAGGTAGGAAGAGGGAGGTGCCGAAGTCCATTTTAAGGTTGACCGTAAGGAATTCTTACTGGGGGTGGGTATTGTAGTTCTTCGGGTTGGCGGTACCATCACCTGTTGGTTGGAAAAAGGTGGTTTTGCTGCCGGGATGAGGAAGGGGGGGGGGGGTTCGTATTCAGCACAAGGGACGCACCGTTGACGAGGAGGATGCTGCCCGTTCGCAGAAGGGTAGTAAGGAGCGTGGTTGATTGTCCAAGGACCAGCTGCTGGCGAGGGAGTCGGTCGCGGAATCCGAAGCCGGAGGAGAAACCTTTATTCTTGCTGGGTTCAGGGGCATCGGGCGACGGTTTGTATAGAAAGCTATCCGGGATGACGTTTTCGACTGTTTTCAGTAATTCTGGAAGAGGAATCTCCAAAGGTTCCGATTTTCCAGGGAAGGGAGGATTGAAGTGAGCATGTCGGGATGGTGGGTCACCGCACTGGTAACAGAAGAGGAATCATCTAAGTCAGGTGGAGGTGGATGTGACGGTCGTTGGGGAACCGGTCGGAAGACAGTGGGGACGGCCTAAGAGGGACTGTCATCGTAACCGTGGCTTCTTAATAGTAGAGGCAACCCATGCTTCGGTGCTCACAGTTGGACCGGGCGTTTGATTCCGTTTGAAAGAGCGTAGAGCAGAATCCATTAAGAGCATAGACCTGTTCCATCATGAGTGGCAACCTGTGGTCGGTAATTCGAAGACGCACGAGAAGGGCGTGAGGAAATATCGAGGGGACCGTCCTAATGTTGTCGAAGTACCCGTTTGGCGGCGGACCGTCGTGCCTTAATAATAATAAATGAATAGTTTACCACATTAATGTGGAAGGTGTACCGGAAGGGGTGTGAGCCGCTGACACCGGACCTTATTTAAGTCTAAGAAAGCTAGCAAAATGCAAGGGTATGAAGAAGATACTAATTTAAAAAACAAAAACAAGAGAAAACTGAAAAGCCATCAATGATCTAAAGATTTCTCTTAAGAAATTTGCGGAGATCCTGAGTCATCAGCATTCGGCGAAAGCCCGATTCCGTGTCCATGCATA
>JAHWFP010185018.1:0-12652 GCA_023313725.1 Lithobius niger | reverse complement strand
AATTACGAACGAATGACAAATTAACGCTGGACATTGGAAAAATATTCCTTTGAGTACTTTACTTGTCCCCTCCCCAAACTCAAGTCTAACTAAGACAGACCTCGGCTTAGGAAAACACGATTTAAAATCACCGTAGCCCATCTGGCCAACTACCCAGCACGAAACAAAACTTGGGTGTTTGCTTTACCAATCCCAGGCTCTACCACCCACTCTTGAATTTCTACGAATAAACCTTTTTGCTGCAATATCTTTAATTGGTAATCCATATAGGCTATTTCATTCAGATCCACTTGCATTTAGTTTTAAATAGATCATAGTTGCTCGTATAAACTGACTACGTCGATACAGATGTTTTCAAAATGCTCTTTAAAAGTTGATACCCGAAAGGTGCACCTACTACCAGTAACATGGGGGGGTAGTAACATGGGGGATACAGCTTGAATAATTTTAAACGTAGTAAAAACACAGGATTCTAGTAAATACTTGGATATTGTTACATTACAATAGTAATAAAGTATTTTTTAAAAGTAATAATTTTAAATTTGATGAGACGATTTTTTTTAATGGCCTAATCTGCATTACTTTTTCCCGGTTGTCCGCGCATCGAGCACCCTGCCGATACAAGCTAAGACAAAAGACAACACACTCCGTAGCAAATAATAAAACGTTTCTCGTTACCGCATTTTTTTTGGATTTGTATTTCTAAAAAAAAATTACAATTTTGACATATATTTTTAAAACCTTTTAAAAATCACTACCCGCTTATTCACTGTCCAGGATTACTGACTAGCACGTTTTCTGTTGGCCCTTGTGACTGAGCTCCACAACAAAGAAATCTTGCAAGGATCGGTAGTTACGCTACTAATGCTTCTACAATCATAAATTTCTTTAACTAACAAAAGGTAAACGTGATCGCAAATATAAATTTATGTACTTTGACGTTAAATATTTAATCAAAGTAACAATATTCAAAATTAACCAAATTTTGGCTGGTTTTGGCACGTGCTCCGGTAGGACCAGCTGGTGCTTGGACTTACCGTCGATCGCTAGACGACTTAAACCCAACGCAATAGACATTAGTATTAGTATTTACAAGAATTTATAAATTCTTAGTAATGAGAGGTGACAAGCCTTTGCTAGTTAATCTGTTAAACCGAAGCAATTTACAAAACTGAAACTCGCGTTTGGCAGTGAAGTTGACATCGGTATCGGACACATAAACCGATCCAATTCCGATCCGATTATCGGATTAAAAATATAGGCCGATACCGATCCGATGATCGGGGGTCGATCCCTACCTCTCATTATCAAGAATCCTCTTTTCAAACTCTTAACTCTGCAAGTTTTTTCAATGAGAGATCTTTGCCAAGATAATAGGACTGCTGGACCGTTGGAGAGTGAGACCTCTACATTTGTATTGGAAACAACATTGGCGGCTGATGGAAAACGCTTATAAGATTCCAACCAGCATGCCATCTCTTTGCCCAAAAGAAGCTCTTCTTTGGTAGTATGATACACTGAACGCGCAGGGTATTCCGATCAAAGTAAGTAAGCCTAGTAAAAATCTAAAATTTCTTCACGTAAGAAATGTCGAGATAAAAACTGCACATAACTAGCCACTGCAAACAAGCATGTAAACAAACACATTAATTAGCCACCACACATAAGCATGTAAGCAAACATAAAGCCACGTATATTGTAACTTGAAAATACTGCATGAGTACGTAGGAACAAATATTTTACCAAAAAGACGAATGATGTTTAGAGTAGTATTTGTCAAAATAGGGGCCTGCCCCTTAGAGGTTTTAAAAGCCTGCTTCTTGGAACATCTGGCATTTCTGAAAATAAAGAAAGATGAAAACCACACAAACTCAGAAAAAAATCAACAAAGCATTAAACTTGGATCAATAGTACAACGATAAAAGGCACACTATTTCAATCATTTAACATACAAAAAAATAGCTGAACATTAGTCGAGACGAGCGTGCACGGTTAACCTCCTGTGCATCACGACTCATTCAAGTATGGTTACGTTTGATGTCATAAATGCATAATGATAGAATTAAGAGAAATCTATTGTCGGAATGACTAACACTTCCACGATAAGGAATTCCCTCAGCAGCCAAGACTTATGGAAAGCGTAATTGGCAGAACTATAAAAGTTAGTATGAAAACTGATAAATTTGTAATATAGTAAATACCAGTATGATGGAAAAGGATTGGGGGCCGGAGCTTTTCCCCAGAAGCGAAGGGTTTTTTAAAATGTTGACTACTAGAAGTGCTATTTTTCTAGACCAGCCTTATTGTTTTGCCCGGATAGTCACCCCCTGAACAGTTGCCTAACATAAGCTCCTATACGATTGTAGAGTTGGTACTGTTCACAGACATTGATAGGTACGCTTCATGTGGCATATTATGAACGTGTTGTCAGCCTTCACAAAATTTACCAACTCATTCACCCAAGGTGAAACGTTTTACTGTTTGCTCACCATATTGTTAGCTTAATCTTCTAAAAAAAATCAGCTACAGATGTATATTCCTTCGTCAGGAATTTAATGATAATGTGTTGCTCTACAAAGTCGACTATTTTCATGCTGTTAATTTTGCTGGAAAAATTTAAGTCCGGATGAAACTTGAACCTCCCTCGTATAGGGCTAGAGTGAATGTGAAGTTAAATTGAAACATTTAAAATGAGTCAACTGAATGAAGATAATGTAAACTGAAAACACTGGACATCTCATCGGTATCACATTCTAGAGAAGATTTATAGCAAGGATCAGTCTAAAGGTGAGAAATGAAAGCTTTGGACTTGCATTTCGTGCAGTCACGTAAGAAAAATTAACAAAAGTATTTTCTGAGAGCATGTTGCGTTACTACATTAAGTGCTTAGCTACGTGCTTAGCTACATTAAGTGAAACTATTTCAAAATATATAAACTTACTTTCTAATGGGCAAATCACCCGTCAATTCATCAACATAATCTTGTTTTAATTCGTCAGGAACATCAGAATCATCACTTTCAGTATCATCAAAAGATCGCCTTTTTCCATTATCATTCTGAAATAACAAAAATAATACTTTAAATACATGTACAGGCAATACGACGCATAATTTCAGAACAAAGAATACTTCATCAGTATCTTGCCATTTTTTAACAGACCGTTGATTTCGTCTGTCTTGAAAAAAGTTTGCAGACTTTCACAAGTAAGACACGCATTACCTCGCTAACTGATTGGAACTGAAGTTTTTTGATTGGGTACTTTTTTCGATTTGCTAGTTTCACAGTATGTTCTACAACGGCATTTTTCGTCTGTCTACTTCACTACAGGCACTACACTCTGCTAAAACTTTTATCTACAACATTGTGGGCAACACTTTTTGAATCGAGCGCTTGGCGTAGCCCTCTATAGTTGTCAGGCCGATCTCTCCAGTGCGAGGTAAAAAGTCCTCTCTTAGAAAAAATTGGATATCAGTGTTTGAGAGGCCCTGGGTGTTCATCAGAGTGACTTTTTCAGGTGATTCCAGTGTGAAGTAAGGTAGTAAGTAGCGATGTAGACTGACCGAAGACAGGATGTTGGCGAGGGACGCAATCGTGGAACCCGAAGCCACGATTCTTGCTGGTTTCGGGTGCTTGTGGAGAGGCCTTGTAAAGAAAGCAATCCGAAATGATATTTTCCAGTCTTCAATAGGTCCGGACGAGGAATCTTAGATGGGTCTGGTTCGCCTGGAAAGAGAAGCTCGAAGTGCGTGTGTCTCAAGGGAGATCGTCAGAGGCGATCGATGCATGGGTGATGTCCTCAACGACGGAGTCAGAATCGTTGGAATCATCCAGAGGAAGTGGTCGTGAAGGACGCTGGGGCAGAACAGAATGGAAGGCTGACGAATCCAGCTGTTGGGAAAGGCCTGGAGTTAACAAGTGCAACAGTTTTGTCTTCTTGGCAGCAAAGGAGACCCAGACCTCTATACAATGTGAAGGAGCAGGCATCGCAGGTGTAGCTGGTTGCTTGCGTTTGAAGCATAGAAGTGCTGTTTCTATTTATTCGTGGACCCATTCCTTGGAGAGCGGTTCACTATGACGGTCGGCAACCGTTACCGAACGCCTGGAGAATCGGGAAGAAGGGTCCAGGGGACCATCCGGAGTCGAGACGAGGATTGTTTGGCAGCAATCTTTCGCACTTTAACTTGTAACTTGAGGCGGGCACACTGAAAGGGATGGTGACGAAAACCATCGTAGAACAAACGAGAGAGAAGGGACCGCAGTAGGTCAGACCACGGTGTTTTAACCTCATTAACCTGATCAAGTTTTAACCTTTAACCTCTTTAACTTGATCAGGTCGGACCTTACAGAAGGAAAAATGTTAAAAGGTTGCTCGCAACACTTTTATATATGGAGAGGTGAGCAGAACAGATGCACATTGGGCTGCAAGGCAGGCCGGCTCCATGACTTTAATTTCTAGACTAAAAGCATTAGGGGAAGGAGAATACTGGAATTCCAGGTAATGTATATTTCATCGGCATATAGACACCTGTATTGTTTAGCTAATAACCTTTTTTTTCCTGTTTTCACGATAGCCAATCAGTGAAGGAATTGAATATGATTAATATATTTCATTAGCAATAAACTATTAAATGGCGAATTAGGTCTGCATAAAAAAAATTCAACCCTATGAACGAATAGTGCTAATATTCCAGAAAAAACTACAATTTTAGAAGTAAAAGTGGTTTTTACTATCCTAAAATACTCACCTCTCTTTTAGCTGACTTCGTCCAACAGGAGGCGGTTCAAGCTAGAGACTGGGCTAGTACAGAAAACAAATTTTTAATCGTCTTACCTCTCATTCTTCTTCGGGAGGGGTCATGTCTATGTAGTGGTTTCCACCATTACCAGTAGACTCAATTGGCTGACACCTGATGCTTCACCAATTTCCCTGATGCAGTGGCCAACGATATTCATTTGTGTTGCCACGTGCATGCAGCAGCGATCTCTTAGAGAGGGATCCAGGCTGCAAAGGCCCAAGACGCTGCGAGGGCCCAGGGCTTGTGTGCTCAGACCTTTTGTGGGATAGTGAGGCATTCCTTTGAAGTTTCGCATGCTTTCCAATGGTTTAGCATACTCATTGTGCAGTGTCCTTTGCCACCCGGCCCATGACCGTGTCAACTGCCAATAAAGTGGGCTGAATGTCTCCTTGTCCTCGGAGTAGCAGGCAGACGTGCTGACCAGGTCATATCTGGGTGCCCTGACTGGGCAAAGAGTTCTCCGACCTCTTCTATTTCCTTTGGTTTCTGAGTCTTTGCCCTAAATCCTGGAGCATGCACAATTGTGACCTGCGACAACCTTTAAGGAACTTGGGCGCAGTTCATGTTGCGGAAGAGCGAGCCCTTTTGCTCTGTCGCTCCGCCGTGGCCCTGGCCACCAAGGGCAATATCTTCTGGGTCAGCATGAAGGCTGTGGCCTTCCCTAGTGGCTCGTAGGTGGGCCCTGCTAGGTGCTCCAGTACCAACGGAAGGATCCAAGATGGCAGTGGGTTGTTTCCAGTGGAGATTGACCGTCTCATTACGTATTGTAAATGAAAGGTCGTTCCGGGACAGTCCTTCTTTGGTCTGCTGCCTGAGAGCGACGTCCCACCACAAGGGGAATCACTCCTTAGCACTGTTGTGGGCTACAGCATTCCCAATGGGTACCCAATCAGATATCCTTGGGTTCCCTGATGCATCTTGTCTTCTGCCACTGGGTATGTTTGCTCGATGCAAATATCTGGTGACCATCCGCCTCATTCCTGACATTGTCCATATGCGCTGGCCTAGCCGAGGCGAGCGCGTCAACAAGCGTGCTAGGGAGGACAAGACTAGCTGCAAAATTGACGTAGCAAATTACATCTGTAAAGCTAATAGATCTTCACGTTTTGAGGAATCAAGTTCAATTCATGGAATTCAACAAAAAATCTAAAAGTTTCAGCTATAAGATGTACGTGTGGTGCTAAAGATTTCGTCACAATATTAGCAAAAGGAAATTCAAGAATTCATTCCGTAATCCGTTCTGCCAGGCTGCATAATTCTACGGGATCAACACATTTTTTAGGTTTTTTTTCTCTATTTTGTAATTCTTGTTTTCAAGCTTTTGCAAGTCTTTGCTATCTTCTTTGAAAGTGCACCTGCGATAAAATAAAATACGATTTCCTAAAGTTACAGTGCATCTAACAGAAAAGAATATAAATGTCATACAGGTGGCAATGTTTTTTTTTTCAGGCAGACAATGGATTTTTTTTTTATTTTTTTTGTTCGTCGGATGTAATGTCGTGTCGTTACTTGTGGCACTTGCAATAGCTAAACCCATACCCAGTTGTTAACCCATCTCTGTTGCAGCTAGGGCAACTAACACACCCCACTTAGCCTTAAGAAGTGTTGACTGCCATACTATTGTGACGTTGCTAACAGCTGACTGTACACCTGACTATACAAGGTTATATAAGGCTTTAATGTTTCAATTAAATGTCCACATTTTGCTAGCCTACACTATGTGTCGCTTCTTTCATTTAGTCTAAGTAGAACCCACGAACGGAGGAAATTACGCAATATTCCAAACAGGCAAGAACGATATAACAATTCTTGGCGAATTTTTGATAGTCAATTTGCTGTTGATGGAGAAACCTAGCCGACTATCATCTTCAGGCACGTAATAAAACTCCAAACACTACCTCCTATTTACAGTCCATTAGAATTCGAAATTGGCGTTAACTTGGCCTCTGATATTTACAAGGTATATACAAGGTTGATGCAGCAGGCGTTGCAGAAAAGAGATAAGAACAGAGGAGATGATACGGATGGAGAGGCTGAGCATAGACCTAGGGTAGGTCTTACCTACCTTCAGGGAGTAACAGACAAGATGCAGAAGATACTCAGAGATAACGGCTTTTACTCCTACGTGAAAAAAGGAGAAGGCCTCAAAGAATTGCTCCTGCCGAAAGCATTGCGCAAACAGGAAGGTGGTAGAAAGAAGAAATACGAGGAGGATGAGGAAAGACTGCAAAAAATGGTGAACATGAGAGAAGGAGGGTATCGTGTACCATGTGCTGACTGTGATACCGTCTATATAGGTTAGACACGTAAGGGCATAAGGGCACGAGTAAAAAAACAACATACCAGGAACCAGAAAGATACAAACGACATCGCTGTACACCAGATGGACACCTCACACCGCATCCGTTGGGAAGGAACTGAAACACTGCTCATTTCAAACTCAAGCAGAGACTAACACCTGAGAGGCCTCGAATCCCTGGCTATTCAATACCATGTCCAAGAGAAGGCCAGGCTGATGAATATCCAGGGACCGTCTAACCCTTCAATCCAATTCCTACTGGATGCTGATTTCAGAGGCCGTCTGAGAAAAAAGTTGAATCACGGCCTTCAAAATAATGGAGGCGGTACAAGAGCGTCGCACACCTTCCTTGTATATACCTTGCAAATATCAGAGGCCAAGTTAACGCCAATTTTGAATTCTAATGGACTGTAAATAGGTGGTAGTGTTTGGAGTTTTATTACGTGCCTGAAGACGATAGTCGGCTAGGTTTCTCCATCAATAGCAAACTGACTATTGAAAATTCGCCAAGAATTGTTATATTGTTCTTGTCTGTCTGGAATATTGCGTATTTTCCTCCGTACGTAAGTAATGTCGTCTGCTACGTTCCAGAGTATGAATCTAGACGTTTTTAAATAGAACCCACGAGTGTGTGGTGTTCAGCATACATTACACCGAGCCCCCCCCAACCATTTCAACTTCCAGCCTAACAAATAAAACCAAAGCCTGTGACGGCATCAACTTCCACTTTTGGGAACTATCATGGGAATGAGTACAAGGTCCAGCTTCGCACCGTAAGAACTTATGCGAAACCCGTCAGAGTTATTATGTTTTGTACTGATCGATTGCCAGGCAAATCTACGGAAAATAATGGTGAATCAAACCATGTGGACCCATTCCTTACCTGTTCAATCACACCGTGTACCAACGACTAACCAATTTTATTGGGGTAATGCTTTCTATAATTATCAACGTACGGTGGTCACGCCTAAACTGCGCCCAGTGGCAGCGTATCTTCCACGTAGCGGAAGCCAACATCAACCTCAACTATACTTTTTCCACATTATGTTTGCACGAAACTGACTGTATCACGCCACGTTTCCTTGCATTACAAGTACAAAAACATGTGGATATCACACTTATAGACGCTATACAGTTACTGTTGAAGTCTACGAGTAGGATATTTACATTTTTTTTGCACTCGTAGAGGAAGCTAACGTGGCATCATACAGTCCGTTTCCTGCAAACATAATGTGGAACAAACTATAGCTCCGGTGACTACATAAACCACATCCACTTCATTTCCACTTCCCGCACGCCACGTGCACATATCGTATTTCATACTAGTGTGGCACAGCACACAGAAAACTTTGTTCCATTTTTCAAATACTCGCTACCACTTATTGCATCTCATTAAGGCCAACATTCGCCACTAAATCGTCAAGTATTTCACCACATAAGCACTCATATTCATTCATTGTGATGCCAGTGGCAATTTCTTCCACATCATCATTCGCATCGTAAAGCACTCATGCTCTCAACTGCTCACAAAAAAACCGCCTAGCTCCTAGCACGGCTGAGCCTCACGTGCTTATAACCACTGTATCAAGACTCGTTCCCATCACAATTTTGTCTATTTTTGCGCAACTCTCATCAAATTACATTATTATTACATGTTACGCTTACCTTTCGTCCGGTATTCACATGGTGACATCGTTCTTACCAAAACCCCTGGTTGCATCGTTAGTTTTCTAACGAACGCCCAACGCCAACGCAGCCGCCATCTTGTAATACTCTCGAACCGGCGGTATAGTTACCCACTTTCATACCCTAGAAATCTTGCAGCTTCAAACAACGCTGCATTCCTGTTGAAGAACACGGCAACCTTCCAGCTTCCATTCCTTCGGCATAATCCAAAAGAAAAGAACAAAATATCGTAAACCCACCAAGCGGTTACAACTGCTAGCGCCAGCGGCAAGTAAAAAGCGTAAGACGAAAGCAGGTGAGCGGATGGTGGAATGGAGACGAAGTGACGCGGTTTTTTGCATAAAATTCCGCGTTAATGAGCGGAATGACGTAGTTAAGGGTAGGGAAGGGATCCCAATCTTGTAAACAGCGAGGAGGATTCTACGAAGTAGAATGTACTTTTTCTTACTTTAATTAGTATTTTTGTTGGTGGTGTCATCAAAACTGAAGTGAAATTGCCTTTGTTTGATGAAAACAGAGCTTGGTTTAAGAGATCGCGATGCATTAACCGTGCAATGATCAGCCACCATCTTGTCGTGTTTGTTACCTGAGAATCCCAGGGAAATCCCCTATCCTGCTGCCATCAATACAGAGGCGTTATAAATTTCAATGTCACTGCATTATTCCTCCAATAAACTGCTCCATTCAAACCGAAGAGCAGAGCCACCAGCAGGAGAGCTACTCATGTGGCGATCCTATCTAAGATCTTGTGAGATCTTGGAGGATCCTGTCCTGTTATGATCTTGCAGGATCCTAACAGGATCCTAACAAGAGCTTGCAGGATCCTAGCAGGATCTGTCAAGATCTTGCTGGATCCTGTAGGAACCTAAAGTTTTGAAGGATCATGCATTATCCTCCCAAGATCTTGCAGGATCCTAATATCCTGCTAATATCCTCCTAATATCCTTACAAGATCTTGCAGGATCCTGTTAAGATCTCCACACGGGAGTGGGAACTAGAAGTTGATTTAATTTGGGCATTACGTAACATAAGTGATTTTAGCCATAATTACTGAAGTAAATATTTTGCAGATAGTAAGTACGAAGGGGAAGTGGCCAACACTGAGCCCATTATCTAAAGAACGATAACAGATAGAGACAAACTGTTTTCACCATTAGAATCAGCGTCCAATATTAGTTAGAATGAGAAAAAACCGGAAGTATGAAGTGGAAGTGGCAGAAATGTACAGAAGACAGGTTGTGACTAGGTAGTCGCTGAAGCCACTTGTTTATTCTGTGAGTAACTATGTTTGAGGTGGGAGGGTGTCGCTTATGCAAAAGGAACTACGTTCCGAATTAGCGGAGGGGAGTTTTCCCCACCAGGGAAGATGGTTTCTACGTTGAATTACGCACTTTTCACCGACACTCTCATCAATATCGCAAATGTTCGATAGACTTAATCTTGATGTTACTCCTGAATTTAACACACAATTTCAGAATACAGAAATCTCACCAAATTCTTGCGAATTTTCAACAGACAGTATTCGTAAAAATGGAGCTACTCTAATGAATACACAGGGTGCTTCTAATCCGGGAATCAGCTTTCTACTAAGAAAAGATTTTTCTGCGAGACTCTCAAGCCGATGGGAGAGAGGACCTGCTGCATGTAGTAGGCCCATCGCATCCAGTGAGCCAGAAGCATCCAGTAGGCCCGACGCACGCAGTGGGCCACGCCGAGCGCCGGTTTTGAATCACGATCTCCAAAACGATGTAGTTACAACCTCTACAAATTCTCTTAGTGCCTGACGAAGACGGACGAATACTGTCTGTTGAAAATTCGCAAGAATTTGGTGAGATTACTGTATTCTGAAATTGTGCGTTAAATTCAGGACTGACATTTTTTCGATATGAGCTTTCAGAGTAAAAACCGCTACGGTATTTTTAACTTGATGTTACTATGTTTACTCCTCGTCTGCCTTCATCGGGCTTGAGTCACTTTTATTGAAAGTCCAGTCTTTACTGCATTGTGTCTTCCTGTGTTTGAAATCGGCCGTTTTTGGTGTAGCCCTGGTATTAATTGGGCGTACTGTCCGCTTTCTACTTGCTTTTGAGCTGGTTTGTTACTTGTTTCTGAAGAATAAATTATGTCGTGGGGTTTCGAGAAGTTTTGCTTCTGTTTTATCGTAGTGTATGATGACCGAAGATTCAAGGGCTCGCAAGTCTCTGTCGTTCACTGAATTTGATATTAAAAATGTCTTAGTGTTGTTCCACTCAATTCTATGCTTAGTGTCCATGTGATGTGTTGCAATGCTGTTTTTGTCATTGTTATTGTTGGTGTTGGATACGAGTTGTTTAATCCCCGTTGCGATACCCATTCTTGTTTTACCAACGCAAACAGCCTCGCGCTCGGTGGGGAAGAGGGCCCTGCTAAAATCTCAGTAATCGAATCATTATGTACTACCTGTACCCCCGGCATAATATACGCCGGTCTAGGCGGTTCCCGCATACCTCAGCACCAACCCCCCCCCCCCCCCCCCGTCCCCCTCTCCCCACATTCTCCCACTGCATGGTCAGATTTCCCCCCATGCACCTACTCTCTGGTAAGCCCTTTCCCCTCCAACCCTGGTCCGTCCTAATTCCCCCCTTGTGTGGTCTGAATTCCCCCCCACCTCCCTGCTCCCCCACCCTATGAAACCCTGCTGTTTTGTTTTCGTAGGGAAGTAAACGTCTTTTTTGAATGGCGGACGCCACTGTTATGTTGTGAATTGCCTGTTTCGCCGTTATGATACCAAGCGAGATAAACCCAACAACGATCGTGCATGTTACTCAACCATTTTTGAAAGTCTTCAAGTCGGCTCTAAGCGCTAGCATTTCGTTTGTGACTGATTGTTACAAGGCCCAACCGTTGACATTGTCGGGCGCTCGCTCTTTGTCTTTGAAGAATGAACCTGCTCGACCTCTTTCATCGTAGTGCATGATGATTTTGCTCAGTGCCACCAAAGCATGATGATTTTGCTAAGTGCCACACACGCCTATATATATATATATATATATATATAGATAAAAACCACCATCCACAAAAATTCTACTGACCTCTAAGAAATCTTCTCCTTCTTCCTCGTCCAATTGTAAATCAAAAGGATTATAGCTGTGGTTGTTACTGCCAGAAACACCAGTATGAAAATACCCGTTGCCGTCCAACGACACGTCAGATTTTGTGTGGGCAGGTGACTGTGACGGGGAAGAGCCAATGCTTGTGCGAAATACTCGACAATTTCGAAGAAACCGAAACTCCTGAAATTGAACACGAAAATGGTATGAACGGTATGAAACTTAATTTTTCAGAGACAGCAATACTCGTGCCAAATTTGTCATGCTATCTTGGCCTAGGGATAAAAACTGTTTCACCCAAAAGATGTTTAGTCGCCACGAATATCTGAACACCAAATTATACTATTCCTGGCCTTAAATAATATTAAATTAAAATTAATGGCACATGCTGTGAAAAATTTAAAAACAAATTTTTTATTTTGCCGGACCCTCTGTTCGGGCCTGCTGAAAATTGTTTCTTTTGCCTAACATACATAACCTGTTAACTTTGGCATTCGATCCTCGCAATGCTGTGTTTCCCTGGAAGTTTTTTAGTTACTTACAGCCGCCACCTCGGTAAACCGAACGCGCATGCGTGGGGCGCAGCCTTCCTCTATAAAAGCGCTTTCGGGCGATCGGCAGGTTATTCATTTTCCTCTCAATACGTCATGCGGTGACTTAAGAGGGGTGGTAGGGCGGGTTTGGTTATGTATGTTTTCCTTAGGCAAAAGAAACAATTTTCAGCTGGCCCGGCCAGAGGGGCCGGCAAAATTAAGTTTCTTATTGCCGATCAGGAAAACAT
>JAHWFP010185017.1:11388-73427 GCA_023313725.1 Lithobius niger | reverse complement strand
AGGTGCTGTTGTGCTTTACGTTTTAAATATATGATTGGTAAAGCACAACAGCACCTAAACAGATGGAATTTTCTCAATTGTACATTTTATTATTTCAATGAAAAATCATCAATTTTTATCCGTGTTCATTTTAACAAGTGAAAATTCAATCATGTATCACCCTTTTTTACGACACACTTGACGTTTTTGTTTGTAATCCGTGTACCTTTTTTACAGCTATGGTGTCGCGCTACAAAGCTTTATGCATGCAGTCGATTGTTATACTGGTCACTTTGAAACAATTCAACTGAGCTCTGAAAGCCTGCATCTGCGAAATAAATACGGCATTCTATCGTTTCTATCTGCCAATTTCGAACGTAGCTTAGTTTGGTTTAAATGTATCCACCCAAAACCAAAACTGGTAGTAAAACCTGCCAAGTTTCCAAAAACGATCGGCCTTTGAAGGTAGTGATATCATTCCACCAGGGAAAGGCCACCGAGGTTAATTCTATTAGCCAAGTTAATCGCACATACTAATAGTTCGAAAGTTAAATGAAAACTAGAAGATTGCTACTAGTGGTAGCAATCTTCAAGTTTTCATTTAACGTCCAAAGTATTATTCGATGCGATTAACTTGGCTAATAGGATTAACCTTGGCGGCCTTTCCCTGGTGGAATGATATCACTACTTTCAAAGGCCGATCGTTTTTGGAAACTTGGCGGGTTTTTCTACCAATTTTCGTTTTGGGTGGATATCACAACTTTCATAAGACTGTGAACGTACAAAAGGTAAACACCGTCTTATCTTCATCTGTACCTTTTTTGTGGAGGAATTTCATGGAGGAATTTCATTTTCACATTGATAATTTCAAATTTACCATTGCCAATTAGCCGTTTGATTAGCCAAATTGACATGGCTTAGTTTATTGTACGAGCTTTCTTCACATGCTTACTTTTCTTCAATCCCATTTTTGCAGACACTGGCTAACAGTCGCTGAGTTCGTTCGCTTCGCTCACTCAATCAACGCATGCTCTTAAGTTGTTTTGTGTATCCTTATACCTTCGCCTTACTTTTTTAATTTTTCGGCAGCATTAGGATTTATTCTCAACGTGACAAGCTACGCTTTTAGTTGCTTGCAGTTGATAGACTTATGTAACTTAGGACCGTGAACTTACAAAAAGTCAGCGCCCATCTTATATCCCGCTCTATCTTTCTTTTTGGAGGCATTTCATATCTGTAAATAATTAGGCGTTACATCAGCAAAATTGAGGATTTTTTCGTTTGCTTTCTTCGTTCACATTTAGTCATACAGAAACCCCCGCTAGAAGAACGCGAAGTATTTTATTTTTGGATTATTAGGAAAACCACGCTTGGTATTGTTACGTAACCATCATCTAACGAGCATCCCTTTATTCTTACGTAATCCACGGCAACGTTAATGTTTCCTTATTTTGTCCTTCGTTACAGTTCAGCTTTTAGTTCGTCCAGACTTTTACAATCATCTAAGGACCAGTATTGATTGTTCAAACCATTGTTGCTTGAAATCTTTGGTTGCAACTTGGAAAAGAAACGAAATTTAAATTCCTTGGTGGCGAATTTCAAAACCCTCCCACCCATTTGTCCTGACCCCTACAACCCCCAAACAACAAAGGTGACCGGAAACAGCTAACCGGGGAGAGACGTTAGACTGACCAAGAGTGAGTTAGGTTGGGGTTTGGGTTGGGTTTACAAACTAGGCAGCCTTCTACATAGGTTGCCCTACAAGGTGTTGCTGTTAACTTGCTAACTAATACGGCAAGGCTACGTTATCCTCGGTCCTTAAATCTACTTAAAAGTAGGGCGGAATTAGGTTTGCTGGGAACCTAACCATACTTTACCCCGTTTGAAGACTCATGAAACAAATGAATGCTGTAAAGAAACAAGGCAACTCAGAAGATTAGACTTCACATGACACACTTAATAGTTAATGGAGCATCCTGCAATTGACAACTTGGACTAAGTCCAAATACACCAGAAAAAACTACAAGGCAAAGAAATTAGTCCTCAAGTAGTCCTAAGTTCCCATAGAACCCCATGACGGAAGGAAGGAAGAGAGAAGGTGTTGCTGGTCAATCCCAGTCGGCGAAGTGAAGTTTATTTCTTCATAAATTTACCACCACAGGTTCAACAATATAACAGGTTTACACTCACGTGCGCATGCAGAAAAACATCAATGATGCCCTCTAAAAGGACTGAATTTACTAAACTATTTGCATACTTAAGGCCTACTGATACATCACTATCACATCAGTTAAGTCCACCTGAGATATCAAAACCCTCTTAACAAGGCCGTCCGAGATATCACGTAGCTTATTTATACAGATCAATCCTTTTGTTGCCTTAGCAACAAGTCTTTCGAATATAACTTACTCAAGACTGACGCCTTTCTAAAAATTCCAGGTAAAACCCATTTATTTTTTGCTTATTTGTGCATTTATTCAAAACTTCCCTTGTTAGTATTGCCAAATAACTGAATTGCTAACTACGTAGCACTTTTTTCCCCAAATTACGCATTTTACGAACTCTGTAACAAGCATCAACAAAAATACGTATTTAATCTTATTTCGCTAATTCGCCATTAAACATGTCGTTGCGTATACAAACTATAATTAAACGGCAGAAAGTTTATCCTATGTATTTTGCCAGCTTCTAACCTAAACTTCGCAACATACCTAAATTCGCGACAAAAGGGACCATGCTCAGATCACCACGCATCCATGTGCAAAAGTTCAGTTACGTAGGACGTTTCAATTTTGCGCTATCCATGAGCAAAAAGTGTATGGGATTTAACATGGAAATAATCTTATTAGCTAGCTAGCTAGCTAACCAGCTAGCTAGCTAGACAGTAACATAAAAACAACATTATTGACGCATCTTTTTCTCTATGATTGGTGGACACTCATCCTTTAAATTTTAGTTTTTCTTAATCTCTGACCCTTCCCCTTACATTTTTCACAATTTGAAACATTTCTGTCGCATTGGGATTTATCCTCAACATGCCAAAATAAGCTTTCAGTTGCTTACAGTTAACATACACATGTCTGCTAGTGAGCCGCCTTTTTATCATTAACAATCAATTTTTTAACAATCGGATGTCTACAATGGGATGATCTACTGTTACTTGGCGGCGACACACTAGCGTGTGTCTAGATATCGTTTAGCTGAAACACGGATTCTTTCATTTCGCCCTTCAACAATCGACTTTTTAGCAAAGACGTACCACGTGCACGAAGAATGGATATGGAGTTTGCAGAGTGGAATTGTTCCCTAATCACAATGGTTAAAACAATGTATAACAATGAAAATGATCGTTCAGGGACCTGAATGGCTCGACCAATCGAAAAAGTGGTCTCTGTGAGGATGAAGCCCAGGGAAAGATCACGTTTCAGATTTTAGGTAGATGCAGTAGTTTTTTCTGAAACCGTGTCACACAAGAACAACAACAACAACACCAACAAGAAGTGAACAGTTTTCAAATTTTCGTGTGGCTCCATACGTTTACTCTTGCACGGAATTGCATAAAAGTTGGTATAAATTTGGGAAAAGTTGCTATCTACTATTTGGCCAAGTTTGGTCAAAATATATTGAATAGAAACGGATAAATTAATAGTTTTAGTTTTGCTGGAGAGAGGACTTCAATCGTATATATACACGGCTATCGCCGTGTATGATACAACTTTATCGCATACGAGCATGCAGAAAGGTATGGAAAGGGTCACAGTTGTGACCACTAACATCCATCCTGAATATTAAAAAATAAAACATGAAATTGGGTAAAAGAGGAAAATGAAAGCAGGTGCTAGTTCATGTCAAAAAGCCATCCAACAAAAAAAAAAACATGAAATTGGGAAAAAAGGAAAATCAAAACAAATGGTGCTTTTTGTCAAATCGTCCAAAAAATTACAAACAAAAACGTCAAGTGTGCCGTAAAAAAGGGGGTTATATGATTGAAGTTTCATTTTACTTGTTAAAATGTACACGGATAAAAATTGGTGATTTTTAATTGAAATAATCAAATGTACAATTGAGAAAATTGGATCTGTTTAAGTGCTGTTGTGCTTTACATAAAATATCTGATTGGTAAAACACAACAGCACTTAAACAGATGCAATTTTCTGAATTGTACATTTGATTATTTCAATTAAAAATCACCATTTTTTATCCGTGTGGATTTAACAATTAAAATGAAACTTCAATCATATAACCCCCTTTTTTACGGCACACTTGGCGTATTTGTTTGTAATATGTGTACCTTTTTTACGGCTATGGCGTCGCGCTACAAAGGTTTATGCGTGCAGTCGATTGTTGCTGGCCACTTTGAAACAATTTAACCCAGCTCTGAGAGCCTGCATATACGAAATAAGTACACCATTCTATCGTTTCTAGCTGCCAATTTCGAGGCCGAGCTTAGTTTGGTTTAAATCTATATGCGTTTAGCTGAATCACGGATTCTTTCATTTTACCCTTCAATAATCAACTTTTTAGCAAAGACATAACACGTGCACGAAGAATGGATCTGGAGTTTGCTGAGTGGCATTCCCTAATTACAATGGTTAAAACAATGTAAAACAATCAAAATGATCATTCAGGGACCCGTAACTCCAGAATGGCTTGACCAATCGAAAAAGTGGTCTCTGTGAGGATGAAGCCTAGGAAAATTTCTTTTTGGCTTAGATCACGTTTCAGATTTTAGGTAGGTGCAGTAGTTTTTTCTGAAACCGTGTCACACAAGAACAAGAACAAGTGAACAGTTTTCAAATTTACATGTGGCTCCCTTAGTCTAGGAGCTAATGGCTTAAAAATCAAAGAATACTGCACTTTTTGCAGAAAAGCTGAAACTTAGTGGAGTGGTTTTTAGTATCGCAAGCATCCATTCTGGAAGGGTAGCCACGACCGGAAGTGGCTACATTAGGGTTTATGGCGTCATCAACTTCCGGAAAACGGGGATTGTAATAAATCCACATATCTCTGGACCTACTGGACCGATTTTAATTTTCTTTTTTTTTACAGTTAAAGATAAAGTGTAGAATATACTATATAAAGTGTAGAATATACTATATAAAGTGTAGAATATACTATGTCCCATTACGATAACTTGAATGGTTTGGTAGCTACAGGTCCGTAAAGGGTGAAATCTGGGAAATATTACTACTTTTAAAACGGTTTTCTGCAAGTTAACGGCGAATCGTTAAATATATTAAAATTAGTATTCACATACATGTTTTAGCTTTAAATTTCTCCTTTCAAACGAGCCCTAGTACAACTTAATTGGTGCAGTAGTTACATAATAATTACGTTGAACCAATTCGCTACTTTCTAGAATTAGCTTGATTTGCTCATGATAGACAGGACACCTTTTCCCACAAATAGCTCTTTGTAATGAGTTGAACGGCTAACGTTGAAACATTTGGACATCGGGTGGTTTAACCTGATTTGAGCATGCTAAATATGAATCTGCCCGGTGCAAAGTCGAATTTCTACTCCTAAGCCCGGAATTCAAGATGACATCCAAAAATGGCGACCAAAGAGTAGTTTTTTTTTGTTGCTTCTAGCGTCTAAACCGTTCATCCAATTGAGAATACACTGGTTACGAATTGTGTTTATAATAAAATTTCCTTTAAAAAGGGTTCTATTCATATCTTTAGTTAATTTTGTCAGCCGAAATTCGTCATTTAATTTCTATTAGGCATTTAAGTAGCGTACAACAGTGTATTATAAATCCTGACTTTAAACAGCTGCAGTGTTAGATTTAATTAAGATTCGCTAACATAATTCGGCTTAAATGAAATGTAAAGATGTATGCTTTCCTACAAGGGTAATTAAAACGATTTATTTTAATTAGGCGCTAAGCAACTGCAGTTTATCTATATTGTAGCGCTTCGACTTTTGCATTGTTTTATGACTAATTCCATCTTTAAACAGCTGCAGTAGCCGTTCTAATTCAAATAAATGGATGTAATTAGGCTTAGATGAAAGATAAAGATATATATTTTCCAACTAGGGCAATTAAAATTATTTATATTAATTAGAAGCTAAACTGCCTCAGCTAAATTTTCTCCATAGTGCTGTGCTTTTTGCATTGTTTTACGACAAGCTCCATGTTTAAACTGCTGCATTCCCCAGTATAATTCAGATAAATGGATGTGATTAATCTTAGATGAAAGATGGAGATACGTATTTTCCAACAAGGGTAATTAAAACACTTTATTTTAATTAGTTGCTAAGTTATGGTGATTTATCGATGTTATAGCGTTTTGATTTTTGTGTCGTTTTACTGCAAGTTCCATCTTTAAACTGCAGCAGAAGCCGGTCTAATTTAGATAAATAGATGTGATTAGGCTTAGATGAAAGATGGAGATATGTATTTTCCAACAACGGTAATTAAAGCAATTTATTTTAATTAGGAGCTAAGCTACAGCAGTTTGTATACGTTGTAGCGCTTTGATTTTTGTGTCGTTTTATGCCAAGTTCCATCTTTAAACTGCTGCAGTAGCCATTCTTATTCTGTTAAATGGACGTGATTAGGCTTAGATGAAGATAAAGATGCATATTTTCCAACAAGGGTAATTAAAATGATTTATATCAATTAGAAGCTAAGCTACGGCAGTTTTTTTGCATTGTACCGCTGTGATTTTTTTGTTATTTTACCACAAGTTTTATGTTTAAACAGCTGCAGTAAGCGGGTTAATTCAGATAAATGGATGTGATTAGGCTTAGATGAAAGATGTTTATACATTTACGTTTTTCATTGAAGAGTAATTGCATCCATTTATCAGAATGGATGCAGCAGTTTAATGATGGAAATTGTTATAAATGACACAAAAAGCACAACGCTACAAAGTAGAAAAACTATCATAGCTTAGCTTCTAAGTAATATACGCAGTTTTGATTACCATTGTTGAAAAAATACATCTTCATCTTTTATCTAAGCCTAATCACACCCATTTATTGGCATTGAACGGGTACTGCCGCAGTTTAAAGATGGAACTTGTGGTAAAATGACACAAAAAGCACAGTGCTACAATGTAGACAATCTGTCGTAGCTTAGCGTCTATTAATTATAAATGGTTTTAATTAACCTTGTTGGAAAATACATCCTTGATGGAATATACCTTCATCTTACAACTAACCTTAATCATATCCAATTACCAGAATTAGAACGGCTACTGCATCAGTTTAAAGAGGGAACTTGTCGTAAAACGACGCACAAATCAAAGAGCTACAACATAGATAAACTGCCCTAGCTTAGCTCCTAATTAAAATAAATTATTTTAATTAAATTATTTTAATAAATTATTTAATTACCTTTGCTGGAAAATACACATCTCCATCGTTCATATAAGCCTAATCACATCTATTTGTCTGAATTGCATGGCAACTGCAGCAGTTTAAAGATGGAACTTGTCGTAAAACCAAGCAAAAATCAAAATGCTACAATGTTAATAACCTAACGTAACTTAGCTCCTAATTAAAATAAGTAGTTTTAATTACCCTTTTTGGAAAATATGCATTTTCATCTTTCATCTAAGCCTAATCACATCCATTTATCTAAATTAGAATAACTACTGCAGCAGTTTAAAGATGGAACTTGTCTACCATAGCTTAGCTGCTTATTAAAATAAATCATTTCACTTACCCTTCTAGGAAAACATGCATCTTCACCTTTTATTTAAGCTCAATTATGTTAGTGAATCTCAATTAAGTCTAACACAGCAGCTGTTTAAAGTCAATAATTATAATACACATATGCACTGCTGTACGTGTGGCATACATAAACGACCTAATAGAATATAAATAACAAAATTCGGTCAGAAGGGTTAATTTTACGAAAAATATGAATAGAACCCTTTTTGAAGGAAATTTTAGTATGGACATAATTGGTAACTGGTTTATTTTCAATCGGATGAACGGTTTAGATGCTAGAAGCAAAAAACGAATTTTTGGTCACCATTTTTGGACGCCATCTTGAATTCCGGGCTGAGTAGAAATTCGAATAGGCACCGAGCAGATTGTAAGGAAGATCGTAATTTATCACTCAAACAAAGCCCCCGCCCCCATGGTGTGGGAAGGCTTTGGTTATTTCCTAAATTCAGATTCGTTACTGGCCTGTAACAGATTAGCCTGTTTTAAAATGTTCTTCTGTTTAGCTACTATTTCTCCAGGAACTGCGATCTTCCTTGTATGTCATATCGGCGGAAATATGGGTAGGCTACCGAGTTTAGTAGTCCGTTGTGGCTGCTGGTTCATTAAAATAAATAAAATTACCATTTATTTATTTTGTGCTAATTTAACTTGAGAAAAGTTACGTGGATCCTTTTTTTCGTAAAAGTTGCATCCGGCTTTTACAAGCCATGAGACGTGATTTTCTGTAAAACCCTTCAAATTTACTTAATGTTTATTAAGGTAAATGTCAGATTCGTTTGGATAAAAATATGTAACCTTCCACTCTAGAAAAATGTAAATATTGTTAAATATTGTCATTTGAAAAAAAGATCGATGTGCCGGCCGTTTTTACGAATTGTATCTGTGACCATAGAAATGTATTTCAGCTTGGAGTTAGAAAACTGTAAGTACAAATGCAGTTGGAACCAATCTCGGAATCTTTTAGTTTGGGCATTAAATAAAATCTAGTTAGTTTAAAATATAAATTGGTATTTTAATCTAGGTTAAACTTATAGTTTAGTGCTTCGTTATTTGACACGGTTCACGTAACGTAATGGCAACAGCGCTCGCGCTCGTAGGCTAGTAACAGCTGTTAGCTAGTGCCAATGGCGAATTTTAGATTTGCGTGTCAACTCACTTAGAATTGGAATTTTTCATTTATCGAGCTTTAGTCCTATAGCTATTAACTCGTAGTATTGCATAGCATTATTATTTTTTAAATAAAAATAAATTAATGTCAGCGCATTTCAGTTTGAAATTAGTATTGCTGGCCCTATGATCGTCAAACCGCAACCAGATCGGAGAGAGCCGTTTTTGGCCAATCACAGGACACGAGCTAGGCCAATGGGATGCTCCCGTGCTTGGATGCTCTTTTCTCAGTCTTGAAGAAAGCGCGGGCGTTTGAACGACGCTTTTTCCCGGAAGTCAAGTTGCGATCACTGGAAATTTTAGGACTGCAACATGTAGCCAGCCAATAATTGCCTTAGGCACAAACGCCTCAAGGCAATCGTCGAATTGAAATGCAGTTTATGTAATTGAGTTAGGTTTTCAACAAATGAAGAAGCCTTGAGCTCTCCAGTCCGTCCGCGTGAAGGCACTGTATTTCAGTATTTAAGGAAACGGCCATTTGTAATCTTGGCCCCAAAACCAGTGCAGATCGGCGGGACGCTATGCCTGTCCTAGAGCAGGCGCGTGCTTAGCCGAGCAGCGGATAAGCTGAAGATGAAGAAGTCGCGGTAGTACCATGACTTAGTAAGCCTTAGCTTTGTAAAGTACTTAAACTAAAATGTGGTCTAAAGATACTTTAGCAAATAGATCTTAAGGGGAAGGGATCCTAAAATGATTTAGTCCCCAAGAAGATTAATAAGAATTAGTCGTAGCTCTTAAGCCCAATATTTCTTAGCCAACGCAACGAATGAGGACAAGCTAGTGTGAGGTCCACGGGTTCCTAAAAACCTTGATAATTTATTAATTTTCTTCCCGACCCAAAATCGTAAAGGGAAGAAGAATTAATATAATATTTTTTTGATTTTGTTCAAAATCGTAACTTAACTGGATTCATCGCAAAATGCCTGAAAATTCAGTTAAACTATTTTTAACTGGATCCAACCGTAAGTTGTGCACCCAACCGAAAGTTGTTTACCTTCAACGTTAAATAGTTAACCTGTAACTTGTGTGATATCTGCCATAAATAAATGTGCAGATGTTGGAAATCGACTTCTTTTATTCCGACTTCTGCATGAATAAATTAAGCACATTTTAAATCATAACAGAGGTAAGGTTAGGTCTCATTCGTGAATGAGTGGTGGCAGTTCTACCAGGATCGTCGAGAGGAAGGAGAATACTGCCAGTTAGGATAAATGTTACGGCCCCCTAGGAACTTGAGCTAGGCTCCGTAATAAGATTTAGATTCAATATGCTCAAATTAGGTTAAACCACCCAATGTCCAAATGTTTCCACGTTTGCCGTTAAACTCATTTCAAAGAGCCATTTCTGGGAAAAGGCGTCCTGCCTATCATGAGCAAACCAAGCTAATTCTAGAAAGTAGCGAATTGGTTCAACGTAATTATTACGGTAACTACTACACCAATTAAGTTGCACTAGGGCTCGTTTGAAAGGAGAAATTTAAAGCTAAAACATTTATGTGAATACTAATTTTAATATATTTAACAGTTTGCCGTTAAATTGCAGAAAACCGCTTGAAAAGTAGTAATATTTGCCGGATTTCATCCTTTACAGGCCTGTAGCTACCAAACCATTTAAGTTATCGTAATGACTTATGGGACAGTATATTCTACACTTTATTGTCTTTAACTGGAAAAAAAGGAAATTAAAATCGGTCCAGTAGGTCCGGAGATATTTGGATTTATTACAATCCCTGTTTTCCGGAAGTTGATGACGTCATAAATCCTAATGTAGCCACTTCCGGTCGTGGCTCCTTCCAGAATAGATGCTTATTGGACTGTCCTGGTGGTAGCCTATTGTGTGGTGTTCCCCCAGCAGAGTAATGACAAGTACACACTTAATGCTAGCACAGGAATGGACGTGTTTATTAGGCTACACGGCCTTTTATAACAAGTGGTCATGTGACCAATGCGATGGTCACATCTATGGGGATCAGTACATATCAGTAGTTACGTATGGCACACGAACCTATTAGTAGGTTAGTCTGGGTCAAGTTAACAACAGGGAACTGAGGATTGCTAAATACTGTGGTGCCACAAGTGACGACACCACACTAACAACAGAGAAATAAAAAAACCGAAAAAAAAATTCTAACTACTTGAAACAAAAGGAATCAATTAGTTGTATATTTTTTTTTCTATTGCACATATATTTTTATGGTGAGTCACTGTATTTAACCTGAAGAAGAAATTTTTAATTTAAATGAGCAAGTGAGCTGTCAAGGCGTTTCAGCAGTATAATAGCTTGAATTTTTTGAAAGCTAAAAAACCTTAAAATTAACATTTGTTTAACACCGGAAAACATTTTATTTTTTAGAGTAGCCTGAAAATCAATGGCTTTCTAAAATTTATACGTTTTAATCATTTTGCTTGCTTTATTTTATTCTGAAGATAATGGCACTGTTCAACAATTTTCAGCTGCATTTTTGGAATTTCCTAAACTTCTTATACAGAATTTTGAAGAATTTTGTAGAATTTCTTTACAGGATATTTGCAGCGACTTCGGATTACTGTAGCAGCATGTGGCTACAAGTTTTGTTGAACATCATTGGTAAACATCTTTTACTTGCGTGGCTTTACTTTGCTCCAATACACACAAGATGATGTTTTTGCCATGAAAATAAAAACATATTAGATTAAAACCAAGGAATCTATTTTCTTTACAAATAACTATAACAAGACATTTTTGTCGCACGACAACAGTTTAAAATTGGCCTTGTCTATTCAGGGCACATATAACGAAAACGCAATATTTTTGCCTACACGGCACAATTTAAAAATAACCCCCAATTGGGTTAACGGTTAACAAATTAACATTACAACAAAGTCACCGCTTACATTAGTGCATTATAGTTTTTATAACTTTAAATGGTCAGGTGCTTTTTTTTATACGTTTATGACGTCCCAATACTGGTGAACGTCTTTGAGTTTCACTTTCAGAAGCAAATTCTTGCATTGGCGAAATAACCTTTCAGTTTTATTTTTGTTAACTGGTTTTGGAGTATGCTGAATAGTGTCGGAATCTACGGCGCTTTCTGCTTCTAAATTATCTCCACAGAGGGAGTCGCTGACGGAAGGAAACAAAGCTTTTTCTACGACACTTTCGACGGAAACACCGCCTACTGGCTTCTCGGCGATTGGTTGAAGTGATGGACTATCATGCTTATGACGGTTGTCGGATTTTGATTGGCTGTTGCCAGGCTCGGTATGCCTGCACTCAGGTGACATTGACTTCGACTTTGCTGGAGGCGTAAACAAACTCGACGGACGGGAACCAATAGATTTCCTCGTTCTGTAATTGAGCGTGACAACAACGTGACTTAGTTTGGCAGTGGAAGAATGCGTATTCTCGTGATGTGCATGATTTGACAAATTAGCGGAATTTTTATTCATCGCTGAATTCGCTGCTTTTTGTGCTGCGTTTGGCAAGTTAACGGCTCGACTGGAATTACCGCCTCTTGGATGTAAGGGTCTACCGTTCTCAACCTTAGGTGAGCTCTTGCCTTACGCAATACTAAGTTACTTTCTGTTAGAACATTATAGATTTGATGCTCTAGTACGGCATTTATTAATCCGGGTAGCCATAACTTGTCAGACGTACGGCTGAAGTTACGGTACCACACGGGAGTGTTTAATGTAAACTTAACCAACAGTCTATTTTGCGAACTCTGAATTTGTTTCTGTTGACGCTCTTTCACTTTCGCTATTAGATCCGGAAGCAATAAATCGAGTCGTGATTTGAACTCACGGTTAAAATAAAGTTTTGCTGCTGTTGCTTGAGTGGTAGTACTTAGCGTGATTCTACTACATTCTATAAATGCATTAATACTATCTTGTATTCCGTGACCATCCCTTCTCGCAGCCTTATAGATTTTCTTAAAGTTTTTGACAAAAACCTCTGCAAGGCCGTTTATCCATGGTGAATAACTAGGCCCTGTTAGGTGGCGAATACCCTTGGATTTTAGCCAATCTTGAAACAAACTCGAGCACCATTGAGAGCCGTTGTCTGTAACAAGAACGTCAATTAATCCGTATTCTGCAATGTGGATATTCATAATACCTATTACTTTTTCGGACGTGATGCTTTTCATTTTGTGGACAAATGGAACTTTGCTATGGGCGTCAACCATAATCAAAAAGATGTAGTTATCCACGGGGCCACAAAAATCAGCGTGAAAACTGGCATTTGGCTTGAGCGGATACTCCCAGGTGTGTTTAGGACCTGGTATTTGATTTTCTTTGAACTCTTGGCAATTAGCACAAGATTTTACTTTGCGCTCAATAGCGGCATCCATAGAAGGCCACCAGATCTTCGCTCGTGCGAGACCTTTTAACTTAACAATTCCCAGATGGGAACTATGGAAGTCTTTCTTTTAACATTTGTTTCTATAAGACTGCGGGAATTATGACTCGGAATCCCCAAAATAATGTATCTGACTCTACTGTAATTTCCTGTACGTCTAGTGAAGTATGGAAGTAAACCCTGGTTGTCACAATGACTGGGCCGGCCATGGTGAACGTATCTAAATACTTTGCATAGAATAGGATCCCTACGACTTTCAGCAACTAAGGTTTCATTTAAAACTGGTAAGTTAGAAATGGTTTCTAATGCTAATACGTTGTACTGCTTCTCTGCCTGTTCAAATTCCTCAACATTGGGGAGGGGGAGACGTTACAACGCATCAGGTGTTACATTTTCCTTTCCAGGAATGTGCTGAAAATCGTAGGAATACCCGTTCAGAAGGACTGCCCAACGCTGAACTCTCGCTGCTGCCATTGGGGAATACCTTTTTTCGGACCAAAAATCCAAAGAAGAGCCTTCTGGTCGATTGAAGGATAAACTTTTGACCATACACATATTCGTGAAATCTCTTCACTTCCCAAGCTACACTTAAAGCTTTACGATCAAAATGGCTATAACCTTGTCCTGCCTTTGTTAATTTTCTGGAGGCAAAACCTATTGGTCTGCTCTCACCGTTAGACATTATATGCATAAGGCTACAACCTACCCCATAGGGACTTGCGTCGCCAACAAGCTTCAGCTTCTTTTTGGGATCATAATGCGCTAGTATCTTAGACTTACCAAAAAGTTCTTTTACTGAGTTTACTGCCTTGTCACAATCCTTCCCCTGGATCCATTTAACTTTAGGGCTCAACAGCCTGGTCACTGGGGCAAGAATATGTGTCAAGTTAGGAAGATACTTTGAATAGTGGTTTACGAAACCTAAGAAACTTTGCAACTCTTGTATGTTAGTGGGGTTAGGGGCATTTGTGATGGCTTCAATAACCTCTGGCAGGGTGTGTAAACCTTCAGCGTTGATCATGTGACCAAGATACTTGAGTTCTGGCCGTGATAGCTTGCATTTGTCAATACGAAGTTTAGCCCCCACATCTTGGAGTGCAGTCAAAAGTTGGTTTAACGATTCGTCGTGAGATTGTCCCTTGCCACTGACCAAAATATCGTTGTAAAACAGCATGCAGTTAGGAATTTCGTTAGTGACTTGTGTCATGACGTGCTGGAATATTCCTGGAATTGAGGCAAGGCCTATAGGCACTCTAAGCCATCTGTAAAGTCCTAGTGGCGTGTTAATCGTTAAAGCAGCTTGAGACTCCTTATCCAACTCGATTTGCAGGAACGCATCCTTCAAATCTATCAAACTAAAGGTATCACTGCCTGATAACTGACTAAATAACTCTGCGGCTGTGGGAACTGGGTAGTGGTCTACCTTTAGCTGAGGATTAACAGTGGTTTTATAATCCCCTATGACACGTATGTCACCGTTCGGTTTATGAACTATGACCAGAGGAGTCGCCCACTCGGAAGTTTCCACAGCCTCCAGAATACCCAGGCCAACAAGGCATAGGATTTCCTGGTTAACTCGTTCTTTTAATGCAAAGGGACGGGGCGAACTCGGCGATAAACCGGTTTCGCATCAGCCGTCAACTGTATTTTGGCTTTGTAATTTTTGTTTTTTCCAAAGCCGGGGCCAAAAAGCTCTGGAAACCCCTCTTCAATCTCCTTTGTGTTAACCACAGAAGGATTTAACTGAACTTTTTTAACCTGTTTAACTTTAGTTTGGAGATAAAAAAAAAAGGCATCGTTTCCTACTTGCAACACAGAAATCCAATCTTTGCCAAATAAATTTGACTTAAAATGTTTGGAAACCATAGCCTCTAAATGCTCGGTTTGGCCATTTACAGTTACTTCCAAGTTAACTTGAAACATGGCTAATTCCTCCCCTTCAGTGTACGAGTTTATAGAATATGGGCTATTTTGTAATGGCACATTGGAAAAGTATTTGTTATACCAGTCCATGGAGATGACTGTTCCATCTGCACCGGAATCTTGTTCCATTAGTAATTCGATTTCGTTCAGAGTGTCTGGAATGTACCATTTAGATATTTTCATTTGGTTAATGACTACTCTATTAGTTTGCACTGGGTCTGAATTGGTTCGGTTATGCTGCTAAGTCCGATGGTGTTGTTTTGTAAGCAGTAGTCCTCTACGGACTCTAAATCACTAGTTGAATCATCAAATTTGTTATTTATGTCACTACCTTCAGTTTCAGAATCACTACTTTCGTTTTTGGTAAGCAGATGAACCTTTTTGCAGTAGCTGTACTTATTTTTAGCCTTGCTTTTGGGAGTAAATCTCTGAGATGATTTTGAATTTACTTTTGGTGCATTTGCACTAGGGCTTTTCCTACAGACTACCTTTAAGTGTCCTTTGGTGTGACACCGGCCACAGATGTTATCCTTGTACTCACATCTAGACTTAACATGGCTGCCGCGTCCGCAGCAAAAACAAGTGATATCCGAACCTGGTTTAGGTCGAAACTTAGAAGGTTTGTTTCTTTTCGTGACATAATTTGCAGGGTTGATGGTTGAACGTATTTCTACCTGGTCTGCCTCTGCAGATTCCAGTGACAGAGCAAGAGACACTGTTTCAGATAAACGTCAATATTTTCTTCAAAAGCTCCATTTGGATCCTCTCTGACAATATTCCACCAATGAATCTATCCAGGATCATTTCACAATTAATGTTCTTAATTTTGTCAAAGTTACAACGTTTTGTTAAAAGCTTAAGAGCTGAAACATATTGATTCATCAGACTTTTGAGCTCTCCTGAAGAATTTCATTCTTTCTGACACTACAGAAGGAAGCGGCTCCAAATTGTTAAGAATAGCCTTAACTAATTCATCATACAAAAAATCGGTTGGAACCTTGGCGGAAATAATATTTAGAATTTTATCAAACATTATTCTCTCCAATGATGCCATCAAAATATCCAATTTATTAACATCAGCAACTTTCTTTGCTCTAAAGAAATAATCTATACGAGTTGAGTATTTATCCCACGTATCACATTCACTGTCAAACTCAACAAACAGGCTAGACGGTTTTGCCATATCGTCCGAGTCTGTATCGTTAGCACTTGGGCTGAGATTAGGGTCAATAAATAAATTAGTATTTATTGCAACGTCAACTACATCATTTGCTTAAGTAACGTCTGTAATGACGGCCACTACGAGTGGTAAATAAATTTCACCTGCAACTGACATACATATGTCAACCAGTAATAAGCTGTAACAAATTACTAACAATTTAGTAAAATTAAATTACTAAAGCCACTCGAGACCGTAATTGAATTACTTAACTAAGTGTAATTCCAAATTCATAGCCTACCTAATTTTACAATTTGCTTGCCCAAAAAGTTTCGTAATTAGGATTTAAACACCGTTATTAATTACTTCTCAAGCAAAAAAAAATAACTCCACTGACTTAAGCAGCCTGCAAGCCGAACAAGTTTCACTAAACTTAACAAGGTAATTAACTTAAGAATTTTTTTTTTCTTTCCGCAAAACGAGGACCAAGGTCGACTTACACTGAAAAGACCCCAGCCAATCGAAAGCGAAACCGAATTACACCGAGAATTTCCCTGACAGAAATTTTCTCACTCGATCGTGTACTAAATTCGCCCAATCAAAACCGACTTACAGTGATAATCACGCAGTAGCTTTCAAAAGCTACTGCGTGATTATCACTGTAAGTCGATGTTCATTGGCTAAATTTAAAACTAAATCAGTTAGGCAATATCCCGTAGCTTTATTGGTCGACGCAGTGTAATGCAAAACCGTGCAAAACATGGCGAGCGCTTTCTGAAGTTGATACGCTTTTGGTAGTCACTCGCTTCAAACGTTACACAATTGACATGTTACGACACGTTTGTTGAATTCATTTCAAATAAAAGTATGTATTTTCCTACCAAAAACAATCCGGAAGGCCTTTCTCTCGAAATACTGTGTCGTTCGTTTCCGTAACCTAGCAACGCCTGCAGCCACACGTAGAATCCGGTGACGAAGCTCGTTAGCCGGACTGCGTCGTTAGGCCTAACCTTAACGTAACCTAGCAACAAATTCTCAGCACCGTTTTGAAATTTATTACGCTCCACTACAGTACGTATTTATTTATTTTTTTCACTTACCCTTGCAATTTTAGAAAAAGTCAAAATATGTACATTTACTAATTCTTATTACGTAATTGTTTAAAGTAAAAATCTTTGGAGGTGTGTGCCAATGAAAAATAGTTCAGCGGCGGCAAATCTCAATTTCATTCCTGGCGGCCGTGGTGCAAATAGGCGCGCCAATTTGGAGGGCAGCAGCGACTTTTATAATTTTTTTAAAATTCTGCATACGTAATTTAGAGTGCTGAATAATGAAAAATGACGAGGAATTCTCTAACTAAATACCCCGCGAACTATTGGAAATTATCAAATTTTTTTCAACACTCGTGTTTTGGCCCATTAAACTCACTCGTGCTATTTATTGGCAGATAATTTCCCTCGTGCCACGCACTCGGGTAATTAATGTCTGCCTAAATAGCACTCATGAGTTTCTAGGGGCCAAAACACTCGAGTTGAAAAAATTATCGATAATTTCCTTAGCTCTTGGGATATTACGTATGATAATTCCCCTGCAAATTGAAAGTGAAACCCTAAAATGAAATCAGTTCGGAGAATCGTTTTGCGGAAAGAAAAAGAAAAATTCTCTAACCGAATTCCACTCGTACTTCTACGAAATTTATAATTTGTGCGTTTTAGCACTCAACTCCTTTCCAACAAATTTCCCTCGACCTTCGGTCTCGGGAAATTAAATCTGGAAAGGAGTTTCGTGCTAAAACGCACAAATTATCGATTTCATCGAAGCACTCGTGGTATTATAGCCGATAATTTACCTCACAGCCAGCCAGTGTAGAGATAAGGCACATCGCTATGCTAAGGCCCAATTTATTTGCGTTTTTTCAGCTTATCATAATTATGGTATGATAGGTGAAAGCAGCCAACGCGTTGCATCGGGACACAAACCTTGTACAAATTGTGTATTAGCAAAGCAATATCTCTCACTGTTCTAGCAAATAAGGAACGAATTTTTAACTATAATGAATTCGAACCACTCAAAGTTCCACTCACTCAAACAACAGTTTCTAGTTGCCTTGAAAAAATACATTACTTTTTTTATTAGCATTCTCTTCTCAATGCTGTTCAATACTAGAGAAAACAAACGAAGATGTCCTTCCTGTTCGCTACCTACTGTGCAGCCTCCATCATATACAGGGTGTAACAAAAGGTTGTGTCCATACTTGGGTGACTAATTCCTTGCATCAAACTAACAACATAATTCCTATAAACATTTGGCCAAAAACGTTTTATTCTTTAGTTATCGCATGAATTAATAACCCAAATTCCAACTTCTTTCCCCCCACCCACCCCATTCCCACTATCTGGTGATTGCAAACATAAAGCAGAATAGGAAGGTAGTGAACGAAGATAGTGAAAAAACTGTTAAAGAGTCAAAGTTAGACTAACAGAAAAATATTTCTTGCCCAAACATTTGTCCTAGAGGGGAAGCAACCATTGTTTGAAATTGTCGATAGTCGGTGTTAATGTAGGCCTGATAATACCATAGTGGTTTTAATCCCTTGAACAGATGCACGGCAGAAACTCAAAAAGAAAAACGTCTTGAAATAGGAAAATCTAAAACAAAACCCACAAGAGTGAAAAAAAAACCCGCCAAGTTTCAGCCAATCAAAGTAGTGATTTTAGATTCAAAATGGCTGCCACTAATTTACTACTTTAGTTGCCAAGCAAGTTTTTGATTTAATATTTAAGGTAATAGTCGGTGGGATTAGCTTGACAACTAATGTAGCAACTTGGTGGCAGGAATTTTGGCTCTGATATCACTATTTTGATTGGCTGAAACTTGGCGGGTTCTTTTCACCCTTGTGGGTTTTGTTTTAGATTTTCCTATTTCAAGACGTTTTTCTTTTTGAGTTTCTGCCGTGCATCTGTTTACGGGATTAAAACCACTATGGTAATATCAGGCCTACATTAACACCGACTAACGACAATTTTCAAACAATGGTTGCTCCCCCTCTAGGACAAATGTTTGGGCAAGAGATATTTTTCTGTTAGTCTAACTTTGACTCTTTAACAGTTTTTTTCACTATCTTCGTTCACTACCTTCCTATTCTGCTTTATGTTTGCAATCGCCAGATAGTGGGAATGGGGTGGGTGGGGGGAAACAAGTTGGAATTTGGGTTATTAATTCATGCGATAACTAAAGAATAAAACGTTTTTGGCCAAATGTTTATAGGAATTATGTTGTTAGTTTGATGCAAGGAATTAAGTCACCCAAGTATGGACACAACCTTTTCTTACACCCTGTATAAGTCGAAGCAGAGCGGCAATGCTCACCTTTTCTTCTCTATCACCATGCTGTTCACATCGCTCTGGGAAATGTTGGGCTTTACCTCTGCTTCCGCCTTCTGGCTCCGCTTTGTCCTTCGCCTCTGCTTTACTATGCCGAGAGCAAAAGGGACACCTCGGGAGGGCTCTTCCACCCTTCCTCGGTGCTCTGCCTCACCAGTTTATTTCCCTCCGGTTGTTGAGAATGTGGAAGTTCTCGAACTCACAACGGAGCAGGATTCTTTGGAGCCTCCGCCTCCAAACCCACTTCTCTCGGAGTCCTTTCCGGTACCATGCAATACTGCAACCACGTCTCCTGTCCCGTGCAGTCAACCACCTCCGACAAAGGATCTTCGTTTCCTTGCTGAGAAGCTTTCCCGTACCAAAGAACGTTATGCTAGCCTGAAGCTTCAGTTGAAAGCACGGAAGGTAGCGGCTGAGTTAGCCTCCTCTGTTGACTCTCGTATCATGCCATTGGACTTGTCTTCCCATTCCTCCGAACCTCTCACCGCACCAATGAACCTCTCGCGCCATCTCAGGTTCATTCTCTTATGGACTCTTCCCTCCGCACCTTCAAGCAGAAGGCGCATACTGACTACACTTCCTCCTGGCTGACTTCTCTTCCTAAGCGTCATTGCCCTTCCATTACAGACGCAGGTCGTCCACCACCCATGCTGCTCCACCTCCGCCTGGCACCACCTCCGATCCCCCCCGCCGGGTTCCTACGACAACAACGATCCAGATTCCTACTATTCACCAGACCCATCTGACTCTGGTCTCCCGGAACCGACGTTTCAAGGTGATCCTGATCCTTCCGAAATTCCTCTTCCTGAGCTCATGAAGACAGTGGAAGAGATTATCCCAGACTGCTTCCTATACAAGCCATCCGCAACAATAGACGCAGCCTCCAAAAACAGAGGACTAGCGACAGGGTTCGGATTTGGCCTCCGCGATCAATTACCAAATCAACCTCCGCTCTTGGGCCAATCCACAACTCTTCTCCGCAATGGAGGTATCCTCCTGGGTAATGGTTTCCCTCTCGAATTGGACAAAGATCCCCCTCCGCCTCGCCCTGGCTGCGAAAATTACTTCTTCCGCCCAATCGGCGATGGCACAGCTAATCCACGCAACTTCGATACTTACCCCCAGTTGGAGTGTTTAACAGCCGACACTAAATTAGACTTCGGCTCAGGTCTCTGCCTTCCTCGACGGGCGGCAGTTCCTGTGTTCGTCCTTCGCGACAACGATCGCATCCTCCGCCTTGGCCTCCGGGCCGCACCCCAGGCGGACGTTCTCAGCACAGCAGCAAACGCGCTGTGTGAACGACTCTACACTGACCCTCCGGATGATACTCGTCAAGTGACATTCCTCATCAATCAGGTCTTTCGCAAGAGTTGCTTCGTCACGTATCATGCTATGAACTGGTTCACCCACCCCCTCTTCAATTCAACACTACTACTAAGAGAGGTTGCACTCAACACGGCGTCTAACCTCCATACCTCTACACGACACCTCATCCGCTACCAACCTAATCATGAATCAGAATCATTGTTTCGGGGGCTAATACCAAAAGTGGCTCCCCATCTTGACATTTCACGAAAGCCACGATACAATAAGTCTCGCATACCACGTCGTCCTCGTTCCCTTCCGTCACGATCTGAACCTCCAACGGATGACCAAAGAAACGCCAAACTCTCCGAACACCTTCTGCCTCCGGCTCCACGCTCCGTTTCACCCTTTCCAGCCAGAACCCAAGGTCGCGTACGAGGCCGCTCCCTGGGACACCCTTCCACTCTAGACCGGCGACACCGAGCCAGCTCCCACCTCCGACACAAAGGACGTGATAGCTATTGACATTCCGCCTCCCCCACAAGCTGTAGGGGGACGCCTCCGCTATTATGCTGAATCCTGGTGAACAATAACTTCCGACCCAGCGCTTCTTTCAATCATTTCCAACGGCTTCAAACCGAAGTTTCTTCCGCCTCCTCCGGTGCAAGATCCACCGTGGGACCTACAACCACGTTCCTCCGCCCCGCTCCGACATATTGTCTCTCCTCCAGAAGGAGGCCATTCGTATTGTGCTACCTCCGTTCACCCCAGGATTTTACAGCAGCATTTTTCTTTGCGACAAAAAGACAGGCGGATCTTGCCTGATTTTCAACCTCAAGCCACTCAATCAGTTTATTCACAACCCACACTTTCAGATGGAAACAATATCCTCTATCCGCGAATCCCTCCAACCCGACGATTGGACGGTTTCCCTCGACTTGGCCGACGCCTACCTTCACATTCCGCTTCATGCCTCTGTCCGACACCTATTCCGCTTCTTACTAGACAACACCTTCTACGAATATCTTTGCCTTCCGTTTGGTCTAAATGCAGCCCCCCGAATCTTTACAATGATCCTACGGCCAGTCCTGGCCTGCCTCCACCAACAAGGCATCCGCATCCACGCCTTCCTCGACGACTGCCTCCTTCCGCATCTACAACCGGCGATCCTGTCAAAAAATCTAAACACCGCCATGTCTCTTTTTCATCACCTAGGCCTCGGTTTAAACCTCCTTAAGTCATGTCTACACCCCTCCCACAATCATTCGTTTTTCTAGGAGTGCTCTTCAATCTCTACACGGCAACCGTCATGCCATCCCCGGAGCGTGTCGCATCCCATCTACGCTCCACCCGCGAATTCCTGTGAAGGCCACACCACACCTTTCGAGACCTTGCCTCCGCTATCGGGACCATCGATTCATTCGCAGATCTAGTCCCCTACGGACGTTGGATGGTGCGTCCACCACTACCGCTCCTCCCATTGGGGCGATCCTCCTACTGCCATGACTCTTCCTCCATGACAACGAGGCCAGGCTTTTCCTGTCTACAACTTCCTATGGTGGATGGATGTCAAGAACTCACTGCAACAGTTTCCCTCCACGAACCACCTCCTCCCCTCCACTTGTCACGGGTGCCTCTCAGACAGGTTGGGGAGCCCCACATCAACAGTCTCATGGCGTCTGGATGCTGGACGACAGAAGTGACGGAACACATCAATCATTTGGAGTTACACGCAGTTCTTCTAGGCCTACAATATTTTCAACGTTACATAACAAACCATGTAGTGCAAGTTCATATAGACAACACCACTGCTGTTGCCTACCTCCGCAAGGGAGGCAGGACACAATCCCTTACCCTCTATCAAATAACGTCCGAAATCTTTCAATTCTGTATCCTCCATCGCATCTGTCTCCTGCCCCTCCACATTCCGGGGTCTTTGAACGTCGTAGCCGACTCTGTCTCGTCGCACACCTCCTGTCGGCGAATGGACGTTGCATTCCGCGATTGTCACGCCCTCTTCCTCCTTTGGCAACGACCGTTAGTAGATCTTTTTGCCACAAGGTTCAACAACAGACTTCCCCTATTCGTCAGCCCACTTCCAGATCCCCGAGCTTGGGCAGTGGATGCACTAACTCTCGATTGGAATCACCTGCACGCCTATGTGTTTACCCCTCCGTGCCTTGTCCTCTGCAAGATTGCCAATTGCTGCGGATGGTTTCTCCTCATCGCACCCAATTGGCCAGCAGCGGCCTGGTTTCCGCTTCTCCTCAGCCTCCTCATCGACTCGCCCCGACAGCTGCCGAATCAACCAGACCTTCTATCACAGAACAACGGGCTAATCTACCACTCGACTCTCCAGGCGCTACGCCTTTACGGGTGGCTACTATCATCAGACTCCTCCGCACAACAGGCATTCTTGAGGACGAGGCCTCTCGCATCGCTTCACGAGCCGTCCGCTCCTCTTCCACTAACATATATGACAGTCACTGGAAACGATGGTTTCATTGGTGTATCACAGAACAAGTTGATCCAATCCACTCTCCTATGCATGACCTCCTCTGCTTCTTAGCTCCCTGTTCAAGAGCGGGTTGCGAGGATCCACGATTCTAGTCTACTGATCTGCCTTAAACGCAGTCTTCAAAGCGGCTGGAAATGCTGCCCTGCTTACTGACTACAAAATTTCATCCCTAAATCATTCCTTCCTCCTGGATCGCCCACGTACCAGGGAACGGTTCCCCGATTGGGACCTTTCCATCGTCTTATCGGCCCTTATGGCTCCTCCCTACGAACCCTTAGCCTCCGCGCGACTCAGCCATCTTACAAGGAAGACTGTGTTCTTAGTGGCTCTGGCCGCCTGCCTCCGTTATAGTGAAAAACAAGCTCTATCGGCAACCGAAAGGGATTTTTTTTTCCTCCCGGATTACAAAGGTGTCACTCTCACTCCTCATCCATCCTTTCGTGCGAAGACTCAGAAACCCACTGAGCGCACTCACCCTTTTATCATTCCTTCCCTCTCAAACATATTAGGGGACGATAAAGAAAGTGCTTTATGCCCTGTACGTACCATCCGTTTTTACCTTAAAGCATCCAAACCCATTCGAAGAGGACGCACCCAGCTTTTTCAGGTGGACATACTTTCGCACGGATGATTGCCACCTGGCTCAAGAGCGTCATTGTCCAAGCCCATGAAGCGCTTGACATCGACTGCGCCGCGGAAGGTATCATAGTAACAGCCCACGAACTTCGTGCAATATCCACCTCGTGGGCCCAATACAGCAACATTTCTATCACCGAAATTATGGAAACTGCGTCCTGGAGACATCCTAATGTCTTCACATCTCACTACCTCCGTGACATGTCTCATCACGCCGAGGGTCTATATCGCATCGGGCCATTTGTTGCCCCCCGTCGCATGCTTTAACTCCTTAAACACACATTTGCTATTCTGTGAAGGGAACCGGTCGCTACCTGAGGGGACTCCTGTCAAATGGCGCCCACCGCCTTAACGAAGTCTATGGGAATGCTAATAAAAAAGGTAATGGATTTTTTCAAGGCAACTAGAAACGTCAAAATACCAGTATTACCTGGTTGATTTTGGTTTCTATTGCCTGTTGAAAAAATACATTACATTGCTCCCGCCCTCCTCCTCTCTAATCGCCATTTGGGCATGATAGAGGTATCGAAAAGGTGAGCATTGCCGCTCCGCTTCGATTTATATATGATGGAGGCTGCGCAGTAGGCCTCCATCATATATACCTCGAATACCTGTGCAGTAGGTAGCGAACCGGAAGGACATCTTCGTTTTTTTCTCTCTAGTATTGAACAGCATTGAGAAGAGAATGCTAATAAAAAAGGTAATGTATTTTTTCAAAAGGCAATAGAAACCAAAATCAACCAGGTAATACTGGTATTTTGACATTTGTAGATTTAAAATTTAAATTAATTCCCATACCGGGCACTAAACTATTTTGCCTAAATAGTGAAATTGCCAACTCACCAAATTTGGAGCACTGAAGATGGTTGGTACGGGGAATAATTTACACTAAATCTTAAATAATACTCCACTGGGGTGGCTCGTCACCATTCTGGACTGTCCTAGTGGTAGCCTATTGTGTGGTGTTCCCCCAGGAGAGTAATGACAAGTACATACTTAATGCAAGCACAGGAATGGACGTGCTTATTAGGCTACACAGCCTTTTATAACAAGTGGTCATGTGACCAATGCAATGGTCACATCTATGGGGATCAGTACATATCAGTAGTTAAGTATGGCAAACTAACCTATTAGTAGGTTAGTCTGGGTCAGGTTAACAACAGGGAACTAAGGATTGCTAAATATGGTAGTGCCACAAGTAACGACACCACATATAATACTAGAAACCACTCCACAAAGGTTCAGCTTTTCTGCAAAAAGTGCAATTTTATTTCTGGTAGCTCCCTAACTACCTACATTTACTCTTGTAAGGAGTTTGATAAAAAAAATTGGCATAAATATACCTGCCATACCTATATACTATCTGGCCAAGTTTAGTCGAAATATATTAAATACGAACGGAGAAATTAATAGTTTTAGTTTTGCTGGAAAGAGGACTTCAATCATATATATACACGGCCATCGCTGTGTATGATAAAACATAAATCAGGAAGAAGAAAAACAAATCAAAGCAGCTGTTACTTCATGTCAAATACCAAAGAAATAAACAAAACGCATACATAAAACACAAATAGAAAAAATAAAAAAACACTACCTAGCTAAGCCCACTTGACGTACATCTTGAGATTACATTTGACAATCTTATTTTAAAAAGGATCAAAGAAGGAGCTGTGACAACATCAGGTGGTAGGTCATTCCAAACTTAACCACATGGTTCGAAAAGAAAAAATTGCGGCAGTCACGCAAACAAGTTTGTACTATTAAATTGAATGAATGACCTCTCGTCCTGTCTTTCGCCTTTGATTGTCAAAAAGCATCTTTTGTAAAATTTTTTAAATCTGGTTTTTCCAGTTTCGAACGTTGTTTTTATTTCAGCTCCAAGGAAAAACTTCTGTACGGTCTTTCTTTAAAACAGTGGTTTACTGAGGTTTAAAACCGTTCGTTGTTGGATTTGGCAAGAGTTACATAATTCGCTAGGCTGCGTATTATAAACATCACTTAGTTTTAACGCGGACTTGATTTTACGTGCAATAAGTGATAAGCTTCAGGTTCTCACATGCCGTGAAGGTGTGGCAGCATCTATAGTTACGCTGCAAAAGAAGGGAGTAAACTGTCTGTTAAATTGTGGATGCATTCGGGTAGATGGGACTCCACAACATTAAATGGATGAGACTAGCTTTCTGTGCGTGGATGCAGGGGATGAGTTTGACCAATCAAACACGTAAGCGAACTAAGCCTTTCATGGCTGTACAGGAGCACGACAGTAGCATCTTTGTTTTGTTTAAGGCACTTAAACACGGTAAATCTTGAAATATGCTAAATATGTATTTTGGGGGAGCCCAGGGACCCCCCCCCCCCGGGTCAGCATGTTAGAACCAAAATCAATTTGTACTGCTAAAAGCTGTGGTGTGTTGACAGGTTGCAGCATGTGATGTTATTATTTGTCTGTGGTGGTTCGTAGATGGAGCCACAGTTACGGATACTTTGCTAATTCCGTTAGATGGTGCAGTAGTATTGTTTACTGCGCCTGCACTAGTCGTGTTGGTGAGAACAGTTTGTTCCACTGATGGAAGCTGAGGTGGATTGGGGTTAACACGTCCTTAGCGATTGTGGGTGGCAGCAGACTGCATGTAGTTCATGAATGCTCTTTGGCTGGATATTTTGTGGAATTAAGACATTGCATGAAATTTCCTATAGGGCTGCTTCCAGTTGAATGTGCTAGTGGAGAAAAAGTGTCTCCAAAGGTACTGCTTTTCTCCATGTAGATTCAATGGAGTATAATGGGGACTGGGCCAGTATTGCCAAAACAACAACAAACTAACCGGATAGCTCTTCAACTCGGGGTTTAATCCACATTTTCAAAGAACAAGTTACGTGACATTATGCAAACACGAAATATCCAGCAACTCGATGCTGCTCGCTTCAGCGCGACCAGCCACAACTCGAGCACACTACAGACTGCTTGGCGGCAGAGCAAGTGCGCGCATACAAAGTGGAACGGAGGTGTGCGCCCGCGAGAAAACACGGTGGCGAGGGAACGAGTCATGTTCATACCCCCCCCCCCCCAAAAAAAAAAATTGGCCTCCGAATAATTGTTACATAACAAGGAGTATAATCATCAGTCAGAAAATTAGCCCAAAATTTCAGTAATTCTCAAAAACCAGAACTCTCTAACAATCATCAGTTAAACCAAATAAACTAAGTATCGAGCGACGAATTCCTCAGAAGTCGGTACCACACAACCTAATTTAACAAATCAGTCCCACTCAACTGACAACAAAATAAATCAGCACAGTCACAGACTGTTTCCTCAGCTTAACTTGACAAAGTATTTTTTTTTTTTTACTAACTGATCACAGAATCAAGGAACATTTTTTTTTACAATGCTTAGGCTCAAAAAAAAAAGTTCTTCAACACAAGTACCAATATCTCTGAAAACTAAACCAATGTAACAACCTGCACTTAAAGTATCATGGCAAACAGCAATATCCACCACGAAAGTTAGACAACTTTACCACACTTCTCCCATCTGCAACCAGTAACGTACTATTAATTTGGACGCGGATCTAAACTGTATGCGACGCATTTTTTTTAATTGACCTGGTAACAACATGTTACTTGCAGGCTCAACGCAAAGGGCCACAATTGAAGGGCCACAATTCTAAAGCACGGCTACTGCAAAGGGAAAGGATAGGATTACCAACAACATGCAACCCAAAGCATAATGTGCCATGCCTATTGCTCCTACATTATACCTTTCCAGCAACGAAGCAGTATAACAAGCAAAAAAAAAAAAAAACTTGCTTTAACCAAAATCTTAACAACATCAACCTGAGTGTTCTGTAACGGCGGATGCTACGACGGCTGAGGTGCTTGTAACATCCCCGACATCCTGGTTGACTTTGGGAGAAGTTAAAAATTACTCTGACGTGTTTGTTTCACATTTTGGAACAGCACAGTTTGGCTATTGACCCGACATGGGGAATGGAGCTTCTATGTCCTAACGTTTTATACACCTATCCAGTAATTAATAACTAGGTACGCGCTGCCACCATGGTGGAGTTGCTTTAATTGCAAAACGAAGTTTAAAAGAATGAAAATGGGTTACACGATATCTAACTTTAGCAATTAAACTTGGGAACGAACTGCAGTTTAAAACTCTTGGTTTTATTAAGGACAGTCAACAAATATAAAATATGATTTACATTCAGAACACTAGTTTCACACTGAAAGCTTGTGAATAAAGCGGCTTGAATTTACATTTGAAATTCGAACTTTTGGTTTTAAGTTCTAAGTATAATTTTTCACGCAGGAAAAGTTACCTTGGGTTACTGCAAACCCCCTAAGTTGCAAAATGCATCCGCAAGTTACAAAATCAGACCTACAGTTTTGTTTCTAGTGGTACTCCCGCAAGATCAAACTAACTCTCTAATAAATCCAAACTAGTTTTGGGTATCCACCTTGGAGGTACTCTGCTTCAGCAAACACTAGTTATTTAAAAGACTTTTGTTTAAAATTAAAGTTTAAAATAAACAACATCGACGCTGGTTTTTAGGAAGGTAACCACCCTGACTTTATGGTTAACTGGGTCCAGAAATGTCGATGGGCTAAGTTAAACCATAATTTCTCAAAGCTAGAAGTTAAGTTAAAATTGAACTAATAATTTCGAATGTGGCCGAAAGAATAACTTTCAAGTTTAAACCAAGTGAAAATACGAAATCACTACCAAGTGCCCGGCATGGCAGCATTCGGACCGTGACATCTCCACTCCCGATCGGCGTGACCACCTCTATCTTGACATCTGTGAGCTATGCTAAGGATTGAGAGCAGCCTGGGGTTTTTATGATAGCAGGTAGGATTCCTAGCACCCCTCCGCGGACATCGAGGAGAGCTACTTCTTCCTGATTGGCTGACGCCCGGGAGAACAATGGAAAGTGGGAGGAGTCGGTTGTTTGAGTGACAGATTGCTTGGAAAACTTTGAAGGAAACAAGGCTTGGTAAAGAAGGTGCAATTCGAGTTTTACTCGATTAATAAAGTGAAAAGCATTTTAATTTAAATAGTAATGACTGCACTTAATCGAAGGATTGCTCAGATCTATGGACATGATTAATAGAAGGAAAGCAAGATGTTTGACTTTGGTAATGGTGGTCACAATCTGTGTTTTAACTGGAGATTTTATCAAGAATTATTTACAACAAAAAATGGGGTCCGGTATAAATTCGGTTAAGTAAATTCGTCAAGTTCTTGGTAGGGTTCACGGGGCAAATACTATTAATATAAGTTTAAATAAACCAGCTTAGTAAAAATGCTATAACGCATTAAAATAAGTTCATAATTATTTGCAGAAGCAGATAATGAGGGTGTGGACGTCGGACATTTTTCATAACATTTGCGGCGGACAAACAGGAATAAAAAATATCGTTCTAAGTGTGTGTATCCGACATTTTTGTGAGTTTAAGTGCCAATTGACAGCCCCTCCTATTGACACAACTAAGCTAGTGTTTTTCAGGCTTTTTGCCTAAAAGAAAATCATAGAAATAATTACAAGTATATAGGTTTTCTTGAATAACAGCGACCGGAAGTTGCGAGTGCTACGGCCCAGTTTAAGCAGTGTTTCTAATAGTTGTAGAAAAATACTGGAGTTGAATTTTCCAGTTCTGTTTCCGTAGGGCTATTAAGGGTTGAAGAAATGGGTTGATTTGGTCCATTATTCATGGAGTTATACATGGTAGAAGACCGAGGTCTTTTTGGCGCTGGAGTGTTCGTTGTGAAAACGATGCTTTTCCCCGAGGTTTTCGATTGTTGGAGTCTGGGTGTCCTCTCCAATTAGGTTTTCTGGCAATGAGCCCTTTACAACTGAAGTTAAAGAACCAATAACAGCCCAATTCTAGACACACACTTTCTTCTGAATTTCTGTGGGATAAAAAAATCATTTGAAACAGTAACTATACTAACAGTAACTATACTAACAGTGACTATACTAACAGTAACTATACTAACCGTAACTATACTAACAACACCTAACTATGTTGTAACCATAATACGAATTGCTAGATTGTAAACCAGAACACTTGTTACACGGATCTGACAGGTTAAAAAAAAAATTACACAGGACACACGTTATACCGGGTTTTTAGGATAGATCTGAAACAATAGGCTTAGGGTTAGGCAGTAGGCTATTGTAACCAACAAAAAAAACACCAACGACCGAGTTTGTCAAGGTAACAGAAATACAGCGGTGATTGACACGCTTAATCCACCAAACCGCGCACACAATCTCAACATCCTGCAATCAATCCAGTTTAGATACGGTGGCCAAGGAAATTATACTCACCAGGTTTTGAAGTCGGCACCGGTTTTCGGGTCAGTTTCTGGCCCAAGCTGACAATCCAAACCGGGTCTTAAAGTTAGCGGGTAAGCTAACAGATTAGTACTTACCCCACTACACCTACAACACCTTTAATCTCTGAACATGCATATGATAATCAAGCTTTTATTAAAAAAAGCTAGTTTGAAAGACGGAATGTCTGTCTTCAAACACGATCTGTAAAAGCAGTCCGCAAGAAAACTCGCTTTTCACTTTTTTTTTATTTGCTCGCATAGGCCTCTCAAAAGCACCGACATTAAAAATGCTGTAGCTTCATAAAAAATAGGCCAATCCGGCTGAAATTTGTTCTGCTTAATAGCCCAACACATTGGCTACAATTCTGCGGGAACAGATCCCGAAATTTCATTACCGTTAATTTTCTATGAAGTTAACAAAAGCGCTCCAAAATTGCCGTAACGCATGCAGCGTTATAGTCGCCATTTTTCGCAAATTTGTATTTGTTGTAAATACTCTTAAATATTTCTTTGGGCATAAAGCCACGTAGTTTGTCGGGAATCTCCCCCCGATTGGGATCTCTGGCCTCGGATAAACTCAGACGAAGCATCTTCTACAAGCATTTCTGGGTTTATTTCACGTTTCCAAACATTACTTACAGAAACGCTGTCGGCGGACGGAAGATCGCGCACCATGCGCTGCCTCCTGATCTTGCCTCTGTCTTCTCTCGAAGCCCGCTGTCTAAGGACAACAGTCCCAGCGAGGAGGAAAAATTGACGAATACGCGATAGCTACAGCGCAACAAATTCTCGCACAGCCAATAATGCTAATGAAAATGCGTGCACAACCAGTCTAAAAATTCCAACAACAGATCGATTGGACAAAAGTTCAGTCTTTTCGTCGATCATACTCGCAAGTGTCACAGGCTGCTCGACATACTCACTGCCGTAAAACATCGGTGACGGCGACCAACGGTAACAACGATCGGGTAGAAAACCTGGCTTCAAAAATGCAGCAAAACGAAAAGTCGGTGAGAGTTGGTTTGTTCGGCGCCACAATGTCGGGAATCTCCCCCCGATTGGGATCTCTGGCCACGAATAAACTCAGACGAAGCATCTTCTACAAGCATTTCTGGGTTTATTTCACGTTTCCAAATATTACTTACAGAAACATTGTCGGCGGACAGGAGATTGCGCACCATGCGCTGCCTCCTGATCTTGCCTCTGTCTCCTCTCGAAGCCCGCTGTCTAAGGACAACTGTCCCAGCGAGGAGGACGAAACGGGAGGGAGCGCTGCCTCGCGACAAGTTTAGTGCTTGTTTCTGGGGGCACAAATGTCAGCATCCCATTGCTATGCTTTCATTTATCTAAATAGTTTAGCTTATAGTAACCTTTAATTAGGACGCCTATCTTTACCCCAACTTGGAGTAGAAATGAACAGTGTTTTTATTCCCCAAAAGTAAAAACGGACACTATTGAAGTTTAACTGACACTGCAAACACACCAGATTAGCAGCTCTCTCAAGCATCTCCTAGGACATACAATGCCGCTACAGATCTATCGATTTGCAGCAAACAAACGATGGACAGTTTATCGCTTGTACCAAAACAATGGACAGTTTATCGCTGCATCGCTGGGGGTGACAACTGCAAATTCTCCAGAGCAGCGGGAAAATGAAAAGTGCTCGGATCATGGCCAAAATCGGCATGCGCCAGGCGGACGATGGGAGATGGACGGCCCCAGCAGATGGGCTCCGTGACCTCAACCCTGTCTCGCTGGTGACCCCAAAGTCTCTTTTCGTAGCATTACGGAAGGTACGGAAAATCGGTTAAAGTGTCGGGGCTCAAAAACTGGTGGTCTAAACTTGATGAAACTCGGTGTCAGGGTAGCTCTCGTCCGTACGCACATTTTAAGCCCAACCACAAGGTCGTGCGACCTCTGTGAGCCTCCTAACTACTCTTGCAGAATGTGCCGATGCATGAAACCCCGGCTAATCTGATCATCAACGTCAACACCAGATAACTGAAAATGGAATCATCTGATCCACAGCAAGCAGCCCTGCAGCTGTTTTGATACTCACACTGTACCACAACTCGTGGATGTTGACGTTGAGCTTTCTTCTTCGGGATAGAGTACACATGGAAGACTAGACGCTTCCTGCTGTTGCACACTGGGGCTACACTTTCCTGTAAGCTACAACTCACACTCAAAATATCCAGTTGGTTGTTGGACCACTGAATTTTCTTTTGGGAACGAGTACACCTGAAAGACATTTTGGTCCCAAATACTGCGCTGTCCAAGCGAGTTTGGAATATCACTTGCAGCACACTGCACGCTTCTGCTACCTCCCTGTGTGTCCGGGCAGTGTTGTGAAGTGACAACAATGTTGACCAATCTATCTACCATCACTTGCCATGTACCACAGCTTTCCAAAACTAAGTGTCGCTCCATATTTAGCTTCAGCAAGGAATAAAACTTTGCTCGTACATGACAGTTAGTGAACCCAAGATATAAAACTTCTTCGATGGTATGACCTGCACCACGAGTTTTTGCAACTGTGGCACAAACTGCACTGCTGAAACTACAGACGATGATACTGACACAGTTGCATTAATCTCGCTAGTCATCGTAACAGCAACAGCACTGGTGGCATACGAAGTCGATGACACAACAGCATATGACACGACAACACTTTTCGCAGCAATGTTTGCAGCTGTTTGTGTGATAATCGGCAAACCAACAGAACCAACCAACCAACCATTTGCTGCACAGTTTGTGACATTAACACCACTTGCAGCCGGTTGCGTAACAATCGGTAACCCAGCCGAGACATCTGCAGTACATAATTTTATTGGAACAGTTGACGGAACACCCGTGAGCATAACAGATGCATTGCTACCCGAAATACACTCTGCCGAAGCTGTAACCGATGACATCAATGCCTGTAACGTTATGGTTAGATCTTCGAACTGCATTTCCAATCGTCTTTCCATCACCAAAAAACTTCCTTCGCATCTGTGAAGACAATCGCGCTTCCATCCCTGCTGAATCTTCAATGCCGGCAGCCAGAGATGGTTGACCCGACGCACCAAGCCCCACTGGAAGTCCCGCCCTGTTCTCGTCGCTCTCACAGTTCATGACGCGAACACACAATGACGTCACAATCAACTCCCCGTTATCGATCATCCTGGGTTTTCCCGCAATCAGGTGACCCACGCCAAGCCAACCGAGCAAGTTCATTCATGAAATCGCGCGTTCAGCAACAAACAAAGGAATGCGATTACGAATCCCACAACGTAACGCTACAGCACAGTTTCTCGCGGATTTCACTCCCGCCTTTTCCAATAAAATACCTTCCATCATCTATGTATGTGATACAAGCAGTTTTTAAGCTGGAATGCACACCACAATAAATTGAATGCTGTCACTATCTTGCAGTACATTACAGTACATACTCATACTTTCTTGTGGCGATCCTATTTTAGTGTCTACTTCACACAACAGTTTAAAATTGCACATAGTTCGCACTTCATTTCATACTCACAATGACAACGTACAATCGCAAGTTCGAAACTCAAAAAAAAATTTTAAACCATGTGCGAGACCAGTTCGGCGCTAACTGCAATGATGCGGCCGCTGAACTAACGGAATTATTGGCACCAAATATAATAGGGTGATCCTCAAATTAACAGAATGCACGACGGTCCACACTAAAACTAGGGCGTCATCAGTTCCACTGTCGACAAAATGGAGCAAAGCGATTTTATTCAAACGTCAAAATCGGTCGACGAAAAGTAAAAATATCTTCAATTTGGTTTATTACCGATCTATCTGGATTATATATACCGTTCCCAATATCTGGCGACATTACAAATGTCGGTAAGGAATTACGTGACGCACTCTTAATCTGTAATCGGGATCGGCCCAGCCTTACAAAATATGCTTTTAGTTGCTTACAGTTAACAGACACATGTGAGGCCGCTGATTTGATGTGATTTTAATGGAGAGCTGTGACATAACGCCGCTTGTTTAACATCAACAATCAATCTTTTAACAATCGGATGCCTTTAACAATTAGAAACGGCTTCGCATCTCATTGTTTGGATGTTGGCTCTTGCTATTGGTCCATTTTGTCACCCTGATGGTTCCACCACCCCATGTCCGATTCTGGATTTTTCTTTTGATAAACCTTGTCCGGACTCCAGTGGTACTGCATGCAAAGTGTGGTTTGAATAGTCCTTGTGGTTTTCGCGTGATGCGCGGTCTAAGATTACACTGGAGTGTCTTCATAGCGGAGCTACGCTCGGCTTTTGGGCTCGCCTCGCTTCGCTCCAACAAACAAGAATCGACCCTCCAACTCATACTCATGAAAACCAACAACAATCCTATGTTAATCTTCATGTCACTCGAAAATCGTTCGAGGAAAAAAAGATTCACGGGTTCGGTACAAGACTTGAGGGTGCCAAATATAATGGGCACGGTTTACACACAAACTGGAATTTCAACAATCCACTCAAAATTAGTTCAAATCCAAAACCAGAATCTATCTTGCATTTCGTACTTACAATGACAGAGGAAAGTTAGCAGCAACTCCACATGTTTTCAGGGAAATGAGTCGCGTTCGAGGTGCCAAATATAATGGGGACTGGGCCATTATCCCCAAAACGACAACAAACTCGCCGGATAACTCTTCAACTCGGGGGTTTAATCCACATTTTCAAAGAACAAGTTACACAACATTATGCAAACACGAAATAGCCATCAGCTTGATGCTGCTCGCTCCAGCGCGACCAGCCGCAACTCGAGCACACGCCAGACTGCTTGACGGCAAAGCAAGTGCGCGCACACAAAGAGGAGCGGAGGTGTGTGCCCGAGAAGAAACACGGTGGTGAGGGAACGAGTCACGTTACATCTCCCAATTAGGTCCTTAGTGGCCTTTCTCCATGTACAGGGTGGTCCACAAAAAACTGACGACCTACAATTTTCTAAGTCCAACTTTTCTAGTTAGCGCCCCTCAAAACCAGGAGAGGACAGAAATATTCCCGTTTCATTAGATTTGATTTCCATCTTTTCCTGATTCTGAGGGGTGGTAACTAGAAAAGTTGGACTTAAGAAAATTTTTGGTGTCAGTTTTTTGTGGACCACCCTGTAAGATTAAAATGATCAACCGCGTACACTGACTAAACAGTAGTGGTGAAAAGTTACTCTTCAGCTGTGACATACTGATACCACTTAGGAATAAAGAACAGCAACATTCCAACAACTAGAATCACATAAGAGACAATAAATAAAACACGCTTAAGAAAAATAATACCAAAGACCAAAAAAAATCACTAAATAAATAAATTAAAACAGTTATTTTCTAGCAAGCACAAAACCGGACTGATTTCAACAAGCAAAACAGCAAAAACTACTGCTTGTTCGGGGCTACATTGTACTGAATGTTAGGCACCCACATTTAGGCCTATTTATGGCAGTTGATCACTTGAAATCAAGCTGCTCTCACCCACAGAGATCTCTAGACAGACTGTTTTGCCCTTGTTTGGGCTCATCAGTAAGGAATACTCTAGGGATGAAAACAAAGGCACCTTGCAGGGGTTATTCGATGAGCACAAAACCGGCCTGATTTCAGCAAGCTAAAAAGCAAAAACTACTGCTTGTTCGGGGCTACAATGTACTGAATGTTAGGCACCCACATTCAGGCCTATTTATGGCAGTTGATCACTTGAAATCAAGCTGCTCTCACCCACAGAGATCTCTTAGACAGACTGTTTTTCCCTTGTTTGGGCTCATCAGTAAGGAATACTCTGGGGATGAAAACAAAGGCACCTTGCAGGAGTTATTTGATGAGCACAAAACCGGACTGATTTCAGTAAGCTAAAAAGCAAAAATTACAGCTTGTTCGTTGCTCCATTCTGCTGAATGTTAAGCACCCACATTTAGGCCACAGAGGCCCCGAACAAAAAAGGATACAATCCATCATAGCCTGAGGCAAACCACGAGGTGCGGGTGTGAGCAAGTAAGCGTCATCTGAAGCCAGTTACCGGTGAGATCTATCCTTTTTAGGCCACTAAAAATTAAGTGGTTTTCAGGAGTGGTACTAACAAAATTTGACGCGATCGGGCGGTGTTTTTTTTTTTTCCCATCTTATTCGTGATTTTTCAGATAGCGTGGCTTTTTTTTTACCAAACAAAACTAGATCAGTAGCTTACATTTTGTTGTGGAGTACGATATCTATGTTTTAATGCCAGTATCAGCATGCAAAAGTTACACATTTGATAAAAGTAATTCTTTAGATCCAAGATTCTTTAAATCCAAGGAAAATAAATTTCGATAACGCATCTGTTATGTATGCATTATCTCCCTTTACGTAGGGGGAGCCACCATATGTACTGTATACTCGTCAACCCCTTTTTGGTTTACCAAGCAGAACCCCGTAGCGTAGTGTAATAGGCTAGCACACAAATACATGTCTGCCTAATGTGTGTATGCTTGATTGTATTCTTCTGTCCACTACAACAAACATAACATGGTGTCAGAAGTAAAAACATCATCCTAGAAGTTCAACGAAACGAAGCAAACGAAACAACGGGCAACAAACGTCTCACGTAAGCAAACAATCAAGAATCAAGAGCAAAGTGAAGCCACCAAAGCCATTCTTGCCAGGCCATGCGCCCGCCGATAGTTGGCGGCTATGGAGTGAAAACTACGAACTGTATGCAATCGCTGCTAAACTTAAGAGACTCAATCACTGAACAATGTGCTATACCTTAGGGGAACATGGATATCAGCTTTTCAAGAGTTTTACGTTCACGGAAATAGGCGATGACCTAACAGTTACCGTGATCTTGAAAAAATTTGACGAACATTTTGAGCCCCTTAGAAATCCGATGTTTTCAACTTACGAGTTTGGGCAGATCAAGCAGCGCAAAGGCCAACTTATCGACGACCTAGTCCTGGAGCTAAAACGAAAGGCACAAGACTGCGATTATGCAAGTAAAACTAATGACTTGATTGGTGCACAGGTAATAAAAGCTGTTAACGACGATGAGTTAACAAAACGTCTACTTGAAGACCGTAATATTACGCTTGAAACCGCGATTGATAAATGCCGTGCTTACGAGGCAGCAGCCTGTCAGACAGAATTGATGAGAAAAGAAACAAGCCAACCGGAAGTAATTGCAGGTGTCTACAAGGTACACACTCGCTCGACTAGCGCGTCTGGACAACGCTATTACCAAGGTCGCTTCGCTCCAGGCGGGTATAGTGCAACCACAACGCACACAAACGAACAAGAATGCCCACGATGCAAATCTCAACATGGGTCAAGGCAATGCCCAGCATTTAGACAAAAATGCTTCAATTGCAATAAAATGAATCATTTTTCTCATTGCTGCAGGCAACCACGAAGAAATCAACGAGTTATGGCAGTAGACGATGAAAATGATGAGCAACCTGACTATGATGACGATTACGTTGGTGCTGCAGCCGCGGTGTCCACACTACGAATTCGTAATATTAATATGCAAAGTAAAACTAGGCAGTGGGTGCAGCCCATGGAAATACAATCAGCTAAAATTCCGTTAAGACTTGATACGGGTGCAGAAGCAAATATTCTACCCTTACTTTACGTTCGACGTCACGCAATCAGGGTGACAGTGCTTCAAACGCACGTAAAGCTACTCACTTACACGAACGAAACAATTAAGGTATGTGGCAAGTGTGAGTTACAATGCACAGTTCACGGCAACAAGCACAACGTTGATTTCTTGATTGTTGATAACGACACACAACCGATTTTAGGACTAAAGTCATGTGCAGATCTTGGCCTAGTGCAACGCACGTGCAATATACAGGAATCAAAGCAAATTCAAACACTATACACCAAAGAAACTCTGGTGAAGGAGTTTGAGGACGTTTTCAAAGGTTTAGGCAAACTTCCTGGTAAATATACCATTAAGATTAGGCCTGATGCCGTACCACATATATCCCCCAACAAAATGGTGCCAAAAGCATTGGAAAAACGTGTTCGAGATGAACTCCAATGGATGGTCAAGAACGACGTTATTTGCAAAGTAAACGAGCCCACTGAATGGGTCAATTCTATGACTATCATCACCAAGCCAGATGGTAGTCTGCGAATTTGCCTTGACCCACGCAAATTGAATGAAGTAGTTGTTAGGGAGAGACACCAAATGCCATCAATAGACTCAATTCTATCAAAGCTTGCAGGCCATACTGTGTTCACCCTAGTTGACGGAACTAAAGCCTTTTTACAAATGGAGCTTGACGAGGAATGCTCGCGCATCTGCTTTTGTACGCCATTTGGACATTACCGCTACAAAAGGATGCCTTATGGGATATCCTGTGCACCTGAAATGTTTCAGCGAGCCATGGAACAAACATTCGCGCAAGTCGAAACAGTGCAGCCCTTCCAAGACGACTTGCTGATTTCAGACACCAACGTGGAAGGACACGACAGGAAATTGCGCCTCACTATGCAGACAGCGAGGGAAGCGAACTTTAAATTAAACGAAAAGAAACTACAGGTAGCTGTAAGTCAGATAAAATATTTGGGACACATCATCTCGCAACAGGGAATCATGACTGACCCCTCAAAAATTGATGCTGTTTCGCAGATGCCTCCACCAACGAACTAAAAAGAACTCCGTTTCCTTGGGATGGTCACCTACCTTGCAAAATTTGTACCGCATTTCTCAGAAACTACATGAGTCCTAAGATAATTGATATCAAAATACTCTCCATGGGTATGGACACCGGTCCACCAAGAACACTATGACAGAGTCAAGCGTCTACTGATTAGATCACCGGTCCTCAGCTACTTCGACTCTCAGAAGCCCCTCACTCTCCAAGTCGACGCGAGTTCATACGGCCTTGGGGTAGTGGCTCTCCAAGAAGGTAAACCAGCAGCCTACGCCTCAGCCACACTCACTCAATCGCAGACTGCTTATGCGCAAATTGAGAAAAAACTGCTAGCAGTCGTTTTTGGATGTGAACATTTTCATTACTATACCTTTGGGCAACGTGTAACCGTCCAAACTGACCACAAGCCATTACGAAAAAGATCACGCCCCGCCTCCAACGCCTCTTGCTGCGCCTACAGCGCTATGACGTTGACCTACAGTTCCAGCCAAGGAAGAGCCTAGAGCCAGCGGACACACTATCACGATGCCCGTCAACGACAAATTCATTTTTGGTAGAAGACACTGAGGCCGGACAGGTCACAATTTGCTTAGTTGCAGAAATCTCCGATGTCAAGATCGAACGGCTGAAGGTGGAGACAGCAATCGATAGGACACTCCAAAAAGTGATTGAAGTGATCAAAAACGGATGGCCCGAATCCAAGACGAGCTACATGTCTTGGACGGACTCATGTGCAGAGGACAGCGTTTGGTCATTCCGACGACACAACGAAAGGAAACTTTGCAAGCAATTCATGAAACACACAGGGGCATCGTTGCATGGAAAGCGATTGCCCGTGAAGCTGTATTCTGGCCAGGAATGTCAACTGATATTCAGCGCGTGATAGAGGAGTGTCAAATTGCCAGAAATATCAAAGGAACAACCAGTGCGAACCAGTGCATTGAACACTTGTAAAGAACGTCCGGGGGTGGTACTACACTGTGACGTGGGTGAGGCACTCAAGGTCCACTGAACTGGTGTGACGGAGCTCCTCTTCCTTGGCGGGTGGATCCTCCTCACAGGAACTGGTCTGGCTGGACATCGCTGTTGCTGATGCGGTAACTGCTGCTTCCTGGCGCCAGCAGTTGTTGTGGCTGCTAGGCGGTGTTTGTACTGATTGTGACGGCAGTACTGGCATCTGCTTCGTGACTGTGTTGGCGAAGTCACAGACGTCTGGCTGAAAAAGCTTTCTTCAGTTTACAAAATTGGCATATGTAAAGAAGGCCTGAGTTCTTCACCCGATTTGAGAGGATACCTCAACTCAAACTATCAACAACCTGAGGGAAAACTTCGTTTACGGCAACGAACACTTTTTTTTTCTCGGTGCCTCGGCCGTGAGAAACCCCGAAATTCAAACGCCTGTAACTTCCAAGAAAATGGTCCGATCCGTCTCATCGAAACAGCTCTTAATAGCCATGAACTTTATCTGTTTTCCCCCGCAAACAGAACACAAAAATTCCTTCTAGAACTTTCACAGCATCCTTAAGAAAAACGCACGAAACCGATGCCGTAAAATCACCGTAGCGCACGAGACGCCATTTTCGCCACTTGTAAAAATTTGTATATGCTTTCATTTTCACTTAGGCGTAAAGCCGAAAACATTAGTTTAGTGTTTTAGAGGGAGGAGCTTCCTCTGCGAAGGTACTTAACCTCCCTAATAAATGTACAGATACTTTGTTTTGATATTTCTTAAGTAGATTTAAGGTGACGATCTAAGATGCACTTGAGAAATGTCCGACATCCAAAAACCCATTTTTACGTCTATAAATATTAAACTCAACTATTTAAAATGCGTTTTAGCATTCGCTGGTAACCTTAACTTTTATTTTATAATAATCTGTTAACGTAATCTTTTGCCATTCCAAATACCGGAGCTTAGGCAGCTTGTCGTTTATGTCTTTTCTGTTTGTACTTTGTTGTTCCTAACAAAACCGACTTGGCATTCAATTTCCCAAAGTAAACCTGGCATCCCAACGTTAATAATCGAATTTATTGAGATCATTCCTTCAATAGTCGCGATGGTTAACATCGTGGATAAATAAGAAAACAATCCGTAGTAATTAAAGGCCTTATTCACGTTCTAAACAATGAGTTTAACTCTACCGGCCTCTCTTTGTCACGCAGTACATAGCTATTCCTTCAAACGGCGCCAAGCGAAAAATCCTTTGCGCTGCCGACTTTTCTATTGTTCTCAAGGCCCTCAGCCAATCAGACCTCCGTAGCTCTCCTCGGCGTCCGCGCTAAGGTCCAGAAAATCCTCGGCTCGAGCATAAAAACCGAGCCCCACGAGGCAATCGTCAGCACACGCTCAACAGATCTCAAAGCCAGAGGTGACTACGCCAGTCGGTATAGGAGATGTCCTGTCCGAATGTTGCCATGCCGGGCAAAGGTAGTTGGTTCGTATTAGACTAGTGTTAGTTTAGAAAATTTAATTTTGGAAACCCCATTCGAAATTTTAGTTTTAAACTTAACCTAACCTTAGCTTTGAGGGAATTATGGAGGTGGAGCCATAGTCGGCATTCTAGGCCCCCATCGCCATAATGTCAGGGTTCACGGTCCCTTTCTAAAAACCAGCTTTTGTTTCCCGTGTTTATTATTATGAATTTAATCTAAACACTAAATCTGCATTTAGACGACGTATTTTTCGGGTGCTTCCCTAGATACTAAGGATCTACAGATTTGAAGATTTGATCTTAGGTCGGACTTAAGAAACATAGTCTTGACTATTTGTGTGTAATTCCCGCGGTTTGCAACAAATAGATTTATTTCATGTAATTCCCGCGGTTTGCATGTTATAACGGGTTCCCGAGGTCCCACAAACTTTTTCTAATCGAAATTGTAGTTTTTACTCTTCACCCTGTTGTGTGAAGTTTGAGTTGAATTTCATGTAAATTCTTGTTGATTTTTCCTGTTGTAAAAATCGCCGTGCTTTTTATTTAAAGCTTTCTTGTTCTGACACTAGTTGATTTTAAATGTAATTGTTTATATTTATTTGCCTTTTAATAAACCTGCGAGTTTGTAAAACGCCTGTTTTTCTGCTAGTTTGACTAAATGTAGAAGTTGTAGTTCTTAAGAAAACCACTTAATAATTAAACTTAGAGCTGCATTTAGAAACACCCACCTGGTGGCAGCGAATACCCCCCTTTAATGTTGTCTAGTTAGCCTACAGTTAGGACAAATGACTCTCTGTTACCCATACTGGGCCAGTAGCATACGTGTGCTGTTTTCCGTAAAAGTAAAAACCGCCACCACAACTAGAAGTTAAAGGTCAAAACCATCTTGATGTCGGCGAGGCTACAAGCACCTCTACAGTCGTAGCTTCGGCCGCTACACATAGTAGCATGGCAGGGGGGAAACGCTTGAATGGAACAGAATCTGTTCATCCCACCGCTGCCACCAAATTGTAACGGCAGACGCTACGATGGCTGAGGTGCTTGTAACGCCCCCGACATCATTGGTTGACAATGACTTTTAGTATTAAGTTCTGGGTGGTTATTTCAACTTTTTACGATAATAAGCACAGTTTGGGCTACAGTTCTGGCATGGGGAATGAAGCGTCGGTGTCCTAAACTTTAAGCCTAACCTTAATACTATCTGGTTTGCGCTGCCACCAACGGTGGAAATTAGTTAAATGTTTAGCTGGAGTTTAAAGATAAAAATGGGCTACATATTATTTTAACACTCAAACAAATAATCAGCTAGGGAACAAACTGAAGTTTAAAACTCCTGGTTTTAATAAATGCAGTTAAATGAAAATACCGGTTTACATTTCAAAGTTCACTAGATTAGCTTTCAAGTATAAGCACCGAATTTACAAAGTAGAAATTCACATTACAAGCAAGAACAGCGTTTTTGGTGTTCTTAAAAACGATTGGACGGTGTCCCTAGATCTGGCCGGTGTCCCTAGATCTGGCCGGTGTCCCTAGATCTGGCCGATGCGTACCTACACATTCCTCTACATGCTACTGTCCGCCACCTATTTCGTTTCATCCTCTACAACACAGTGTACGAGTACCTTTGTCTGCCGTTCGGGCTCAATGTGGCCCCTCGAATTTTTACCTGCATCCTCCGTCCGGTCCTGGCGTGTCTCTACCAGTAAGGTATCCGCATCCACGCCTTTCTCGACGACTGTCTTCTTCCCCATCAGACATCTCACGGGTTACTGCGGCACTTACACGCCGCCGTGTCACTTTTTCATCAACTGGGCTTCGGTATCAATATACCCAAATCCCGACTCTTACCAGCCCAACGCTTTGTTTTCCTAGGGGTATTCTTCGACCTCCTTCAGGGCACAGCCGCCCCATCACCAGACCGGATCCGCTCCCACCTACTTTCCTCCCGACAATTTCTACACCAACCACGGCACACCTTCCAGGACCTTGCGTCCACCGTGGGGACAATAGACTCGTTTGCGGATCTCGTTCCCTACGGCAGGTGGATGGCCCGTCCTCTCCATCACTACCGTTTGACACAATGGGGGGGGGGGGGGCGACTCCAGCCTTACTCTGCAGATGCCTTCTCAAGCCCGGAATCCGTCCTTCCCAATGGAGACCTTCCTTTGGTGGATGGAAGTTCTGAACTTAACTGCGTCCGTTCCCATCCACGAGCCCTCCCCCGACCTCCATCTGTTCACGGACGCTTCTCGTCTTGGATGGGGAGCGCACGTCGGCAACCTCACTGCGTCCGGTCTTTGGCCAGCATACACCACCGAACACATCAACTACCTAGAACTTCGTTCAGTCCTTCTCGGCCTCCGCCACTTTCAGGGCTTTCTATCCTCCAAAACTGTCCAGATCCATATCGACAATACCACGGCAGTAGCTTACCTTCGCAAGGGCAGTGGGACTCTACGCACATTTTAAGCCCAACCACAAGTCCGTGAGACCTCTGTGTGCCGAGCTGTTCGCTCTCACACCTTCCACCATATCGCCTCCGAAATTTTTCAGTTCTGCATGCATCACCTCTCGCATCCGTCTGCTGCCGCACCACATTTCAGGTCCCCTGAACGTCATAGCCGACTCCCTCTCTTGCAAGAAGCCTCCGATCAGCGAGTGGGCTCTTCACCCGTCCATATGCCATGCCCTTTTCCAACTGTGGCATCGACCGATGGTGGCTCTATTTGCCACGAGATTCAACACCAAACTTCCGCTGTTTGTCAGCCCTCTGCCGGACCCTCGAGACTGGGCTGTGGACGTCCTCACTCTGGACTGGAACCACCTTCACGCTTATGTCTTCCCTCCTCCTCGTCCCTTGTCACTGGTTCTCCGCAAAATCGCCGACTGCTACGGCCGGTTTCTCCTGATCGCCCCTCCGTACCAATTGCCTGAAGGTTTACAAGGATCCACCATCCTGGTATACCGGTCAGCATTAAATGCTGTCTTCAAGGCCGCTGGGAATATTACACTCCTCACGGATTATAAAATCTCCTCGTTAATCCACTCCTTTCAATTAGAACGACCACGGATCCCCAAACGGTTCCCGGACTGGGACCTATCCATCGTCCTTACGGCTTTAATGGCTCCTACGTATGAACCTTTAGCCTCTGCACGCCTCAGTCACCTCACACGAAAAACTGTTTTCCTAGTTGCTCTAGCCGCTTGTCTTCGTTGTAGCGAGTTACAAGCCCTATCCGCAAGAGAACGCGACTGCTTTTTTCTGTCAGACTTCCGCGGGGTTGCTCTAACCCCTACTTCTTCCTTTCGAGCAAAGACCCAGAAACCTACTGAACACACGCATCCGTTCATCATTCCTTCGCTATCGTCCAACCTGGGGGATGATCAAGAACGAACCTTGTGTCCTGTTCGTGCCATCCGCTTCTACCTGAAAGCATCCTCTCCTATCCGCTGTGACCACACTCAGCTCTTTTCTTCCATTTACCAATAAAGTTGGGACCACTTACGCACGGATGATTGCTACATGGATTAAGACGGTCGTCCTCCAAGCCTACGAGGCTGTTGACATCAATTGTATCACAGAGAATATCAAAGTCACGGCACACGAACTCCGTGCCATTTCTACATCTTGGGCGCATTTCAGCAATATTTCCATTACAGACATTATAAAATCCGCTTCTTGGTGCCATCCTATCGTTCTCACGTCCCATTACCTCCGAGATATGTATCAACCTGCGGACGGTTTGTACCGTGTTGGGCCTTTTATTGCAGCTCACAGAGTACTGTAACCCTTGGACTCACTGTCACTCGACTTTGCGTTACAGGGGCCGGTCGCTAGCTCAGGGGACTACGGTCAAATGGCTCCCTCCGCCTTGACGAAGTCTATGGGAATGCTAATAAATTGGGTATTTTTTCATGGCAAATAGAAACATCAAAATTCCAGGTTACCCTGGTTAATTTTTGTTTCTATTGCCTATTGAAAAAATACATTACTCGGCATCCTGCCCTCCTCCCCTCTCGTTGCCATTTGGGCAGGATAGAGGTGTCGAAAAGGTGAGAGCCGCCGCTCCGCATCGACTTTATATACGATGGAGGCTGCGCAGTAGAGTGCGCAGTAGCTAAGCGAACCGGAAGAACTCGTTTTATCTCTAGTAGAAATAGCATTAGAGAAGGAGAATGCTAATAAATTGAGTAATGTATTTTTTCAATAGGCAATAGAAACAAAAATTAACCTGGGTAAGCTGGAATTTTGATGTTTCTTATCGATTTAGCATCCAGTCTCCGCTGCAGCGAAATTCAGGCACTATCAGCAGACCCGGCCTTCTTCACTTTTGGCCCCGACTACACTTCAGTGACACTGACGCCACGACTCGATTTCCGTGCAAAGACGCAACGCCCAAATGAACCGTCAAAGCCCATCATGATTCCAGCTCTATCGATTATTCTTGGCCAAACCCGAAAGACTACTTTGCCTCGTCCAAGTACTTCGTTTCTACATCACTAGGACCTCACAAAATGAGGTACGCAAAGGCAGAACCTAAGTCTTTCTCCCAACAACTAGGAATTACGGTGAATCTTCTGCAGCCACGGTCTCATCCCGGATCAAAGACACAGTAGTTGCGGCTTACGAGGATGCTGGACTTGACCACTCCATTGACTCCATCAGGGTAACGGCAAATGAGTTAAAGGCTCTCTCGACCTCTTGGGCTCACAACGCCATCCCGACTCCTGATATTCTGCAAGCGGCATCATGGCGAAGCAACACCGTCTTCACGTCCCACTACATGAGAGAAACAAAGACCCAAGCTTATGGATTACATCATCTAGGACCAATTGTTGCAGCCAGATGTGTAACTCAACTTCCCTCTTAAGCACTCTGAAACATACAGAAGTAGGAAGTCAGAAGCAAGAAAATGCACAAGATGGAAGCAAGAGCCTCAATTTTTCCAATGGCCCTGTTTACGGCCAAGAAATCCACGAAAGGGATCCGACAGTCCTGTTTTCCTGAATCTAATAAAGTGCGAACTGAATATTCTTTCCAGGAACTTCTGGGGGAGAGCCGGTCCGTGACCCTAGGGCACCCTTTCAGGCAGTGCCCACCACCATGCCTGGACGAGGTCTACCAGTTAATGCTATAAATTAACAGCTTAAGTATTCTCCAGCAATAAGAAAGACAATTTTGCCGCCCTCCCCCCCCCCCCCTTGAAGGCCGGCTAAAAATTGTTTCTTTTGCTAGGAGAATACTTAACAAACCCGCCCTACCACCCCTCTCGTGTCACCGCCTGACAGATTGAGAGGTAAAACTGATGGCAAACGAACGCGCTCAGGCGCTTTATATAGAGGACTGCACATACGGGATGCGCAGTTGGGTCACCTGACCTGCGGATACTCTGTACCTAAAAACCTCCAGGGGAACAAGCATTCAAGGAATGCTAATGCTATAACTTAACAGGTTAAGTATTCTCCTAGCAAAAGAAACAATTTTTAGCTGGCCTTCATGGGGGCCGGCAAAATTGTCTTTATTCCAGCGTTAATCACCCGCAATCTAACAGTGTAGAACGCCTACACAGAATGCTCAAGGCGGTGCTTTCGTGAGCATCCCGAAGACTGGGAACGTTGTTTGTCAGATGCAATGTTTGCCCTGCGCACTGCTCCTCATGAGAGCACAGGATTCATGCCTGCCGAAATGGTATATGGCCGTAATTAAAAGGGCCCACTTTACTTGGTCAAGAACCAGTGGATAAAACCAGACGTTCATCCCAATGTGCTTGAGTACATCCTAGATCTACTCCAGCGATTTAAATATTCTAGAGAACTCTCTCAAGAGAATATAGCGAAAATGCAGTTGAATAAAATTTATTACGACAGCAAGGCTGTTGAACGAAACTTCAAAGAAGGTGACAAAGTGCTTGTTCTTGAAACCTTCAAAAACCAGTAATCTTGAGATGTGTTGGGATGGCTCCTGTGAAGTCTTGAAACGATTATGTGAAACCAACTACTTGATAAAGAAATAGTTTGCTGCTCAGAAGGAGTCCATTTATCATGTGAATCTTCTAAAGCCTTATCTGCCAAGGGAAGGAGCCACTAACTATTCCTTTTCTGACGAATGTTAAGTTAGTTCACAAATACCTTGTCTGGACAGGCCAGCCTGGTGATGGCCACCTTACTGCTAAGGAAGTGTAACGGCGTATGCTACGACGGGGTAGGTGCTTGTAACATCGCCGGTCACCTGGTGTAACTGGATCTTGCTATCAATCACTCTGTTTGGCGTTTACGTACTTTTTCGGTTAAACAGCACAACTGCTACTGTCCCGATGTAGGGAATGGAGCATTGAAGTCCTAATCTAAGACCTGACTAGTGAATAAATAGCGGGTAACGCTGCCACCAAGGTGGGAAAAGGCTAGCTAAGTTATATTTGAAGAGAATTGTCCTAAATACTAACTTCTAGCAAAACAACGAACGAACAAACCGTCGGACGTTTAAAACTCCTGGTTTTTATTTTAAACAAACATGTTAAAATGACCGCACTTTACATTTACATTTGGCAAATTTACAACTGGAATTAGTTTATAAATAACAGGGGGAATTTACATTAATTCAACTTGAACAAACGCTATGTTCACAAAACAATTTCAAATAGAAAAAGTGAGTTTGATTAGGCACAAGGGGATTTCGCAAAAGAGCCCTCTAAATTACAAACAGCCTCGGCTGACTTATAATAGTATACCTGTTTTACAGTTATGTTTCAACGTGAATTAACAAAGCATTAAACCTCCTAGAGTTGCTGTTGATAAGTCAACTCCTTAAATTACAGAAGCCGCAGATACCTATAAAGTCGATCCGAGCGAGTAATCAATGGAAACCCCACGAAGATCAAACCGTCCTTTGTTTACTTTAAACTGCGTTTAAAAAAACATAATAAAGAAAGCTGGTTTTTAGTAAGGGACCGTGAACCCTTAAATTACGGCCGCCAACGTCCGAAATGCCGTTTGGCTTGACGCACCATAAAATTAACTACAAAGCTACGAGGTTAAGTTTAAAATTAAACTATAAATTTTGACGTAAAGTCCAAAAAATAAACTTTTAAAGTTAAACTAAGTTGAAATACGAACCACTACTTTTGCATGGCATGGCAACAATCGGACCGCGGCATCTCCACTCCCTACCGGCGTAGCGACCTCTAGCTTTGAATATCCTGAGCTGTGCTGTGCTAACGAAACTCTACTGCGTCTGGGTTTTTATGCCTTCTGCTTGGCAGGCAGGTAGAGGGTTAGCGCGGACCTGTAGGAGAGCGACGGAGGGGGTGAGTGGGGAAGAGGTGGACACTTGGAGGAGGAGAGACTGACCCAAACCGGCCGAGCTGTCGCTACCGGAAGTCGGCCATGACAGCGCGGACGGGCAGGGTAGCGAGGCTGCTCTCAATGCGTTGGGTGCTGACTCCGTGTGTTTACGGCTACGGTATTGAAGGAGCTGAGTCAACAAAGGAATTTTAAAGGCTTTGTAAACAATTGGAGGCCTGGCATGGAAGTGTAGTGAGTTTAAAACTCATAACAACGTGATTTTTAGGCCTATTAAATAAACTACGATGTTATGCATCGCAACATTTGAAGGAGGGGGGGGGGGGGGAAACGAAGTGAAATGGACAGTATAATTATTTGACTTTGGGAATGAAACTGCTATTTACAATGCAGGTTTTTAACGAAGGAAAGCTAGTTTGTTTTCGTTTTTAGAGGTTTGCTATGGTCGGAGTTTGGATGGAGATGCTAAAAAAAATAGACATAAAAATATACACTGGGTCCGTAAAAATATACAAACATAAACATTGGAGCTCCGGTAGGGTTCATGGCAAGAAGTTAAGTTTACCAAAATGCAATAAGTGCACAAATCAAAAGATTAAATGTTCCAGCTAGTTTTTAAAGGGGTATATCGCAGTTTAGGTTAGTTTTAAACTGGTTTGAACATCGGACATTTTTATAAATAATCAAAGTCGTCACCTGTTACAAATAAAAAATATCGTGTGTTTTCAACATCTACAACATAACTAAGCTGGAAAAGTGTTTTGGCTTTATGCCTAAAGGAATAATGTACATTATTTACATTTTTAATTCGTAATCGCCATATAGACGATTTTCTTCTGGTGTGGAAGAATTCTGCCCTCAGGTTTTTTCTTCGGTGGTGTTAAGGTGTCCTCACCACGAGCGTCTGATACGAGACCACGTTTACAGAAGCCATGAGTCTTCTTAAAAAGACAGGTGATGTAACCGAATTGCAGAAGAGCGACTTCTCAAAATGTTTGACAAAGTAGATGGTGTTTTTTTTCCCACCTTACGTGGCCGTACTGACCGAGTTGTTCACGATGTTGAATTAATTAAATCAGACCATAAACCATGTAAGTATTATCACCATGTGAAATACGAATGTGACTAGATAGTCACAGAAATCAAGAGAATACTTGATCTGGGTTTAATTGTTGATACTGATTCTCCACACGAATCACCGATGATTATTGTGCAGAAAGAAGATGCTAGTCCTCGCCCTGTTGCTGACTATCGTGAGCTCAACAACAATACCGTAACAATGGACTATCCAATACCAAACATTGAAGAATGTATTGAGCGTGCTGCTAAAGGGAAATACATTTCGATCTTTGATCTTAATCGTGGTTTCTAGAAGGTTCGACTCGCACCAAAGGCTTCTGAAGCCACCACCATCACAACTCCCATTGGGAAGTTTGCACTGCTCACGATGAACTTGTGCATGAATGCGCCATTCTGTTAAGAAAACGTGGCCACAGCATCTCGAAAATGTTTACACCTTTCTCTCTGCTGTCAAGGAGGCCGGGCTCACAGTTAACTCTAAAAAGTTGCAGGTCACTTGCAGCAAAGCCATCTTTCTTCGACATGAAGTCGGTAATGGGTCTAGGACACCATCCGAAGGTAAAGTTTTGGCAGTGCAAAAGTTTGCCAGGCCACAAACTAAGAAAGACATTCGTTCTTTCCTTGGATTAGTAGGCTACTATCAGCGCTGCATTAATCGATATTCTGAAATCAGTTCTTGCCTAACAGACTCCTTGAAAAAGGACACTCCCGCTCTGATCGTTTGGGACGAGTCTACGGATCCCCTTCCTGAGCAAACGCGGGATCTGGCTTCCCTCATCCGCGAAGCGTTCGGCAAAGTCTGCTTTGCCAAGTACTGCCTCATGAAATGGTTTACCAGGGCCTTCTTCAACTCTACACCGTTACTCCGTGATGTAGTTTTCAATATGGCCCCCAACCTCCACGATTCCACGTGTTACGTGCTTTGGAACCAGCCCATTCATGAATCGGATACCATTTCCCGTGGTCTCATTCCCAAGTTAGCCCCATATTTGGATATCACCCGTAAACCTAAGTCTCGTCCAAAGCAGTCTCGTCGTCGACTACTGGGGAACCAGCCACAAAACAACCCAAATGAAGACTGGGTTTTCTCCACCTCTGGTTGGCTCTAGTGACCATTATCCTCTCCACCGCGACAGGACCGACCACCCTTACCGAACAAGGCTTTGGGACGTAGGCACGAGTACCCCTATGGCCGCAGCGTTACCTCGGACCGACGCTGTCACCTCGCCTCCTCCGGTTCCCGTCGGCGTTCCCGACTGAACCAATTACTCCCTCCCCCTTCCGGTGGAAGAACATCTGCGTCTGCGTCTCGGCATGGCAGGACATCACTTCGGACTCAGCTGTTCTGTCAATCGTAGCTCACGGTTTTTGCCCAGTCTTCATCACTCCGCCTCTATTACGGTCCCCTCCACGGTCCACAGCGGTTCCTCCGTCGGTTTCCCTCTCGACCAAAATCTCCGGTCTCCTTGTAAAACATGCTATCCAAGCCACTCCCGATCCGGACCAGATAGTGTTCTACAGTCACATTTTGTTTTGCCCCCAAAAAACGGGGGATCTTCGGCTCATCTTCATCCTTTGACCCCTCAACCGGTTCATCGACAATTCTCATTTTCAAATGGAGACATTAGAATCTATCCATTCGTCCAGCATACCCCACGACTGGACGATTTCTAAATATCTTGTGGAAGCCTACCTCTACATGCCTCTGTCTGGCAATTCTTCAGATTTATTAACGACGGCACGGTATAAGAGTATCTTTGCCTGCCGTTCGGTCTCAACGCGGATCCTCGAATATTCACAATGGTTCTCAAACCCGTTCTGGATTTCTTATCCCAGCACCAAATTTGTGCAGACGCCTATCTCTACAACTGGCTTATTCCACATCATGACGCCCAGCGGTTACTCTACAACAAAGACTTCACGCTACACCTCTTAGCTCGCCTCGGCTTCGACATCAACTTACCCAAATCCCGACTGACACCATCCCAAACCTTCCTTTTTCTCAGTGTCTAATTCGATCTGTATCAAGCTATCATGATGTCCTCCCCCGACAGTGTGGCGCCCGTCTGGTTCAAGATCCACGGTTTCCTGAGTCTTCCAATCAACACGAGTCCTGAGTCCCGAGTCCTGAGTCCTCAATTCACTCATCCGTTCTCTGGACTCAACTCTCCCTGCTCATCCCTTATGGACGGTGGATGGTACGCCCTTTCCATCATTTCCGCATCGACGTCTGGTCCAACCAACTATCTTCACCCGGCGTGATCCTACGTCGGCATCTCACTCCAACCTTCCCTTTCGACATTACTCTGGTGGATAGACGTCCTGCACCTTACGGCAACAGTACCACTGCACGAACAGTCTCCACAGCTCCACCTGTTCTCGGTGGCCTTGTTATGTGGTAGGGGAGCTCACATAGGAGATACAAGTTGCCTCAGGGACCTGTTCACTGGGAACCACGGACCACATCAACAATCTCGAACTTCGCCTGGTCCTTTTTGGTCACCAACACTTTCAGCACATGGTGACAGGAAAAGTAGTTCAAGTCCACATACACAACACCACTGCAGTAGCCTACCTTCAAAAAGGGGGCGGCACTCTCTTTCGGACCCGTCATCAGGTCACATCGGACATTTTCCAACTCTGTATTTCACTTCAAACGGCTCTTCTCTTTCTCCACATCCCAGGCAACCGCAATGTTGTTGTGGACTCCCTCTCCCGGCATTCCCTACGGTCAGGGCAGTGGGCACTAACAACGTCTGTATGCGAATCTCTTTACCTGCTTTGGGGCCGTCCGATGGTGGATCTCTTCGCCACGAGGTTCGATGCCAGACTTCCCCAATTCGTCAGCCTAGTCACGGACGACAAAGCTTGGGCAGTGAACGCCTTCACCCTGGATTGGTACCATCTCTTCGGTTACCGGTTTCCCCCAACAAAACTCATTTCGTTGGCCCTCCGCAAGATCAACCAGTCACCAGGTCTATTTCTCCTCATTGCTCCCAGTTGGCCATCAGCCACATTGCTCCCTCTTCTGCTGCTGTAATGACAGGCAGCCGAAAAAAACTTCGTTTTCCCGACGAACAATTTTTTTCTCGAGCGCACAAAAACGCAAAAGACCTCGGTCTTCTCCCCTCTGCCGTTTCGTCAATAATGGACTAAAAAGGCCAAACTATGCACCATTTAATAGCCACACACTCCAGGTACAGACTGGGTAAAGCAGAATCCGGAAATTCATCCTAGAAAAATAACTACAGCCATTTGAAAATCTCTCCAAACCAACCGTAGCGCTCGTCACTTCCAGCCACCATTATTAAAACTCGTTGTATATTTGTAAGTTACTTTCGTTATTCTTTTAGGGCAGAAAGCCCACAACACTAGCTTAGTTTTGAATTAGGAGGGGCTTCCCTAATTGGTACTTAACCTCGTATACATGTGGATAAAGACAATTTAAGTGTGATATTTTTTATTGTGTTTGAACGATCGCAACTGCTATGAAAAATTTCCACCGAGATCAAAAACTGTCTTTTAACAGTTAAATCATCCAACTTAATTAATGCGTTATAGCATTTATCTAAGCTAGTCTATTTAATCTTTTTATATATTCTTTTGCCCCCAGAAATGCTACCATTAGTCCGAAACAATTCGACATCGGCATTCTCACGGACACAAATTTTTGTGTAAATATTTTTGCTTTAAATCTCCATCAAACTCCGACAGTGACCATCCGATTGCAATAACTAGCTTTTCCTTCAATTAATACGAATTATCTTGCAAATATATGTTCCCAAAGTCAACCTGTGCATTAAAACTCCACCCCCCTCCAACCTAGTTGTGGTGTATAACACTGCAGTTTACAGTTAAAGCTTGTATAATCTAATAGTGATTTATTCATTACCCAAACCAAACTACTAAGCTTTAACATGAGCCATTTCACAAAGCAATCATGTAAACATTCAATCGATAGCCAATATTTTAATGTAAAGGCCTTTCCCAAAGTTCAGTTGAGTTAAAACTCAATTTGGCTTATCTTTACATGTCCCTACTCCATCAAACGGCTCTGCACCAAAACCCTTTGCTCTGCCGACTTTTCCATTGTTCTCCTGGCCCTCCACCAATCAGACCCCCGCAGCCCTTCTCGGCGTCCGCACTTTTGCAACCAAAATCCGCTGCTCCAGCATATAAAGCCCCAGTTGCCCTCCCTCTCCCTCTACAGCTCAGTCAGCACAGCTCACAGATTTCAAAGCTAGAAGGGTCACGCCAGTCGAGAGTGGAGACGTCACGTCCGAGGATGCCATGTCGGGCAAAATGGTAGTGGTTCGTATGTTTATAGTTTAGCCTTTGAAAATTTAAATTTTAGGACCCCCATTCTAAATTTATAGTTCAAACTTAACTTCTAGCTAGAGAAAATTATGGTTGGCAAGCCATCGGCATTTCTGGCCCCCTGCCTTCCATAACGTCCGAGTGGTTCTCTTACTGAAAACCAAAACTTTTTCTTGTTTATTTTAAATCTAACTTTAATCTAAACAACTGACGGTTTGATCTTCGTGTAAGATTCATTAGAAACAACTTCAATGACTACTTTATAATCAAGCCGAGGCTTTTATAACTTTAGGAGTTTTTAGAAACAAAACTCTGGGAGGTTTGATCTTTTGTCCTAAAGCACTTAGAAACAAAACTGTGGGACTGAAAAAACCGGTAACCGGTGTTTACAATTTCTACTGTGGCGATCTGATGACATCACGAGAATAATTACGCAAATACCACACACTGATGATCATAGAAAAGTTCACTTGAATTTTCGGTGATTACACACAGGGTCTGTGGTAGTCCTTTTACCTTCTTCAGAAGTAAAAAACAAAATTGAAGCATAAACCGATCGAAGGTCACCTCATTTTGAAATTCGCGCTGCCAACCACTTATCTATACAGTTGGTGCTTGCTGCATCTGGACTTGCCACATTTGGCCTAGTGTTGCCTTCAGCTCCGGCCTGAGCAAACGATCGATGTCGGGATAGGAGGGCCCATATATGTTCATCAGCTGCACTCCCTTTTCCTTGAATTGGCCTATAGCAATGGATTCAAGTGCTCTGAGGTGGTGAGTCCTTGAATGAGTTTGATCGCAGTAAGACAGAAGTGTTGCACCAGTTGATGGAATGTTGCGGATTGTCTATGCAATGGAGTGCAATCCCATTTCTTCTGTCTTCTTGTGCTGTTCCATCCTGATGCTCTTTAAGGCTAACTTGGAGGCGTCTCCGCGTCTCCCCCATGTACACCGCTCCACAACCACCACAGGGAACACAATACACAACTCCTCTCTGGTTGAAAGAAGGGCCTTGGAGTGGGGATGTTGGTTGCTCCGAAGGTTGGGGTGAGGGGGGGGGAAGAGGAGGGGATGGAACGCTCGTTCTACGCTTGCTCCTGGTGAAGTAGGGATGACTGTCATCGTGACTAGGTTGAGTGGGGGGTTGGGGAGGTGGTGGAATGGTGGGGGGTGGGGCTCTTGGATGTGTTGGATGGTAACTTCGGGGTCCAACTGGGGGTCTCAACCGAAGTAGCTTCTTAAGGTTTGGGGGGAATCGGTGAAAACACCTAATGTCCTGCTGGCGTAGTACTGCATGGATATCTTCACTTCTCCCCGGTAAGAAAGAAATGACTTCCACAGGGCCACTTCTGTTCTTCTCTGCAACGTACCTAGAAGAACTGTGCAAGGCATTCGTGATGGCCCGATTTATCCAGGATGCAGAGTAGAGAAGAAGAAGGAACCCGGTCTTCGCTTCTTGCAGGTAAGTCATTGCTGTACTGCGATCAGAGGAGTGCCTGACAATCCTGACCATCTCGTTGTCTAGTATAGTATTTCAAAATGAGGTGATCTTCGATCGGTTTGTGCTTCAATTTTGTTTTTTACTTCTGAAGAAGGTGAAAGGACTACCACAGACCCTGTGTGTAATCACCGAAAATTCAAGTGAACTTTTCTATGTTCATCCGTGTGTGGTATTTGCGTAATTATTCTCGTGACTGTGGGACTGTTGATCGTCATGCGTGTTGAAACAAACTGTCAGATAAATTGTAACTAGTCGAGGCTGTTCAATTTTGCGGGTGTCTCCGAGAGCACTCAGTATTACTTTTTCTACTTGAAAATTTGATTGTTTATTCAGAAACACAACTTGTCGTTTTTGTCTGATTTAAGTGAATTTCCAAATGTAAATTCCCACGTGTTGCTTTTTATTTCGACGTGTCACACGTCGAATTAATGCGGTTGTGGCCAAAAAACGGGGGTAGCCGATTTACGTCAGCGACATCTCCTCAAAAACCAGTCACATTTGTTGTTGCAATTATGATCCAAGGAACTTAAAGTCTAGTGGTGGGAGAGTTGCAGTGTAGAAGCTCAAAGCGTATTATGCTGTAAAAATTAAGATATTGAGTAAAATACTTCGCTAACCTTTAAGAAGGTCCTTCTGCGATAAACCGTCGCCCGATAGTACACGATCAGTGGCTGACGTCAACGCTTCCTCAGCGTAAAGGCGTGCGCTCAATGCCGATCATAGGAAAAATTGAGGCGTGTAACTGCGCATTTCGGCAAGTCAGCTCTTCAACATTGCGGTCGGTTAGAGGCTATCGTGTACGTCGAGATGGCTTCTCTCTTATGGCGCAGAACACCACAAAGAGAGTCATCACTTACCTTTGCGGTGATCTGGATGGTACACCGAATTTCTATGATTGAATCTGGACGGTACAATGAATGTGCTGCTCGTATAAGACTTTAGCTGTTAATTACTGCGCCATCCTCGCTGCTTTTCGGGTGCGATATATTACAGTATTTTATTACGCGTATTTGTGGTGTTGTTTCCTATTGAACGAGTGAGCAAAGCGAATGATGTCCTGTTTTCACAGTGGCGGACTGGCCAGAGGGAGGGAAGGGCGGGATATTCTTAATGGCCTCTGACTTTCAGATTTTTTAAAAATCCATAACAGGAAACGCGTAAGTTTTATTGGTTCGACATTAGTTTTAACCACAGATTTAAAATTACAAATAATAATAATAAAGATAATTATAAAACGCTAGTAAAACAAGTACTTTGTATTGAGTAGCCTAACAAAAATTAGCCACATGAAATTGCAGTGTTATATTCAATGTGGAATTTGTCACAATTTTCGTGTGAATATTTTAACTTTTGTTAATACACCTAAAAAGTGTAAATAAATTTAAAGTAGTCAACCTCACGTACGCTCAGCGCAATAATTCTCCTACTCCCCCCCCCCAAAAAAAAAAAAAAATTACCTGCTGAATTTATGAAATATGGTGTTCGAAGATTTAAAAAATGCAAAAGTCTGATGAACAAGAACAACGGGTACGGAAAACTGTAAAACAACAAAGCTTTCAGTTTGTTTTTTTGTAAGAAAAGCAATATCAGCGTCCGATGAAAACTTATGTGGTCAGTGATTGCATCGTCGCACATAAGAATCTGGCTCCTTTGCCATATCGTAGTAGCAAACGTTACGAGACAATTTTTTTAAATATAATGTGCAATTTAGTAGATATTCTTCAATACAACATGCATTTAGATTTTTTAGTAGTGTCCTGTTGGTATGTCTGCCGTTCCAACTTCATACGTCAATTACAGATTTTTTTTTTTATTCTACCATACGACACGTCGAATTACTAATGCAGTGTTAGTGCATCTTGTTAATATTTCATTCAAAAGCTGTTCTAGTGAACGTAAATGTAAAGTGTGCTTTTCATACTACTGTTGTTAAAATAAAACCAGAAGTTTTAAACTTCAGTTCGTTTGCTAGCCGATTAATTGTTTGAGTGTAAAATAAATATGTAGCCCATCTTTAGCTTTTATCCTCCTTTAAACAGTTAACTAATTTCCACCGTTGGTGGCAGTGATTACCAGTAGTATTAAGGTTAGGCCCCTTTAATTAGAACACCGACGCTTCATTCCCCATGCTGGGACAGTAGCCCAAAACTGTGCTTATATCGTAAAAGTCGTTATAACCACCGCAAAACCTTAAACTGAAACTTCGTGTCAACCAATGATGTCGGGGGCGTTATAAGCACCTCAGCCGTCGTAGCGTCCGCCGTTACACTGCACCTACTAGTGGACTCCCCACGGTGTCACCCGGAGGTACCCGACCTACTCTCCTAGACGAGGGAGACCGTACTCCACCACCACCACCCACGGTCGCTGCGATTACACTGGTGGCTATTATCGTCCCATTACTCGGAAGAAACAGGAATTTCTCCAGAACTGGCTTCCCGCATTACCTTGCCTTCGCTGAACCCGGTGGTTCTTAAGTGATATGACAAAATGGTGGCAATGCCAGCATTAATAAGGATTGCGATACAGCGCCCCTGGCGGAAGCTAGATTATACTGGATTGCACTGGAATTGTGGAAAAAAAAATTAAATAAAATTAATTTGGGCAATGAAAAGCATAAAATAAGTGATTCTAGTTGCCAGTTGAAAATATACATTACCGGATTTTAAGCATTTTCTTCTCTCCCAATGCTGTTTGATGTAGAGAATTTAATTCGAAGATATCCTTCTGCATCGCTACCCACTGCGCATCCTACTGCGCAGCCTCCTTCATATATAAACTCGAACGGAGCGTGTGGCTCATCTTTTTTTCTCTACGCCACTTCGTTATCGATCGCTGTTTGACATCGATCCACTCAGTACACTTGTAGTGAAGTCTTGCAAAACAGGATGATGGAGAGGCTACCCGGACTCCAAAAATCCCGGGAAACACTTATTTTTCTTGAGCACCCAAGTGCCCAAAAAGACCTCGGTCTTAAAACTTCCATTACTACACCAATAATGGACCAAATCGGCTGATTTCTTCAACCCTTAATAGCCACACACTTAAGCTACAATCCTGCGGGAACAGAAGTTTACATTTCCTTCACATCATTTAACAGCATCCATTTGAAAAACGCACCAAACTGCCGCAGCGCTCGCAACTCATAGCCGCCATTATCGAAGAAACCCTGTACATATGTATTAACTTTTCGTTGTTTTCTTTCTTGGCAAAAAGCCTAAACACACTAGCTTAGTTGTGAAATAGGAGGGGCTGCCTTTGGGTAACCTCACATACATGTAGGATACAGACAAACATTTTAGCGTAATATTTTTTATCTTGTTTGAATTCACGCAAATACTATGAAAAATGTCCGCTTCTTCAAAATGCCATTATCTACAGATAATTCCCATTTATTTAAATGCGTTTTAGCATTTACTAAAGCTAGTTTATTTAACCCTTTTAATGTACTTTACTCCCTTAACTCTACCAATGCTTGGCAACATTTATTTACCTTTAATTTTAACGAACCTTAAAATCGTTGTTTACATGTTGTTAGAATTGACATCGAAGCTCCGACTATGACTACAATCCAAATCCGAATGCAAACTCCAGCTTTTCCGTAGTAACAATGATCTGTTATCACTCCATTAAATTGCAAAACTGAAAAACTGTGCGTACACTTCGTTCTTCCCCCACCCCCACCTTCAATAGTTGCGATGCATAACATCGTAATTTTCTATTAAAGCTTGTTTAATTTAGCTGCAGTAAATTATTCATTGCAAAAGCCACGCTGCTAAGCTTTAATTTGAGCCATTCCATATAATAATCATGTAAATATTGAACCAACAGTCAATCTTTTAATGTAAGGGCCTTTCCCAATGTTCAGTTGAGTTAAACTCAATTTGGTTCATCTCTACAAGTCCCTACTCCTTCAAACGGCTCTGCACCCAAACCCTTTGTCCAGCCGACATCTCCTCCCACTTTCCGTTGTTCTCCTGCCCCTCAGCCAATGAGGAGGGTGCAGCTATCCTCGACGTCCGCGCTTTCGTCGCCAGAATCCCCTTCCCCAGCACAGAATAGTCCTTAGCACAGCTCACAGATCTCAAGTTAGGCGGTAGTCACGCCAGTCGGGAGTGGACATGTCACGGTCCGATGTTGCCATGCCGGGCATTGGTGTGGTTAGTATGTCACTAGTTCAAATTTAAAAAGTTTATTTAGGAACCCCATTCTAAATTATAGTTTTAAACTTTAAACTTAGACTTCTAGTTTGAGAATTTTATGGAGGGTTAAGCTATAGGCATTTCTGGTCCCTGCCTTCCATAACGTCAGGATGGTCTCCTTCCTATCAACCAAGGTTTTCTTGTTTAATATTAAATTCAGTTTAAGTTAATCAGCAGATAGTGGTCTATTGAGGATTCGGGATCTATCTGGACAACTTGATAATTTAGCGGATGTGATTATAAGTTTGGTGAGGTTTTCAGCTTTGGACCTCACGGTTTCCTTTTTCTATTTTGAAAACAAATGTTGTTAGTGAAGAACGTAACAGTCTAGTTCTTGATTAATGCTTGTAGTAGGAATTTAACGTTAATTCAAACTTGTCTGCTTTCTTGTAAAGCCTGTTGCTTTTTATTCAAAAGCGTTTGTAACTAGTGATCCAAATGTAAAGTGTTTATTTTTATATTTAACTTTCAAAAATAAAACCTGGAGTTGTAAATGCCAGTTGTTTTCCTAGTGAAGTTAATTGCTAAGTGTTAGATAATATATAAAATCTTCTTATCCGAAAAACCCCTGTAGCTTTTAATGCGATCCACCGGTGGTGGCAGCTGAGTTACCAGTTTATTATGTCTGAATAAGCGTATTGTAGGTAGGACATAGACGCTCCATTCCCCATGCCGGAAATGTGGCCTGACGGTGCTATTTGTAACCAAAAGTCAACCAGGTAACGCTGAATATTAAGTACCTAGTCCGTGATCCGTTTACCATGCCAAGAGCCAAAGGCGTTCCGCGAGATCCGTCGATCCGCTCGGCTCGGTCTGCATCTCCGGTACCAGTCAGCGCTCCCAGTATTTGTGCAGTAGAGGTTCTGGAACTTACTGCGGATCAGGATTCTTTGGAACCATCCTCACTTTTGAACCCGTTTTTAACAGAACAGTCCTTACCAATCCCAGCATCGGATACGCTGGCCACGTCTCCATTCCTCTGCAGCCAGCCTTCACCGCCTCAGGATCTTAGGACCCTCGGTGAGGAATTAGCTCGGACCAAGGAGCATTATGCCCGCCTGAAACTACAAATCAAAGCACGGAAAGCGGCTGCCAAAGCGGCCTCTACTGCCGCACTCCGCCTTTCACCACTGGACTTATCGTCCACTTCTTCACGCGCCCCCGCAAGTGTCGGGTCGGTTGCTCCGCACGCCGCTGGTCCTCTTTCCAGCTCTCAAGTACACGAATTAATGAATTCTTCCCTTTCCAGCTTTAAGCTAGCGGTGTGCGAACCTCGAAAGTTTCGAGTCGAGTTTCCCAAGGTGCTCAAACTCGACTCGAACAATTCCCATCAAACTCGAAAATATCGAGTTTTCGAGTTTGAAAATGTGGGTTTCGAGTTTGCAATTTGTTACCACCACTTTCGCCAAATTTAATTTTCAACATCGATCCTTTCGAAATCTTTTTTAATGTTTTTAATACTTTATTATTTGTTTTATTTCCTTATATTTACGACCATCCTAAGCGCTCACGCGTTAGCATAGGCTGCCATGCTAGCCGGCTGTCCGCAAGGCACGCACCCGCGCTAGCTCCAATGGATGTGGCCTTGACTCGCTTCGCGTGATGTCACTTGCCAACGGTCACGTGCCGCGAGCCAATTGGGACGAGAGAGTTTATTCGAGGGACAAAAGCAGTGCCATGCGAAGTGATGACGCTATTCAGCCATTGAAAAGAAACAAATTTCTAGCTTTCAAGCGCCATTTTGGCTACGAAAAAATACAGAAGTGGCTTGGGTGGAGGTTACACTAATTGCGTGACCTGGTAGTCTGGTACGAGATTATCCACATTTTGGCTGCGAAGTAAGACGGAAGTGTCTCAGTTGGAGGCTACACGAATCGCGTGATCTGGTCTGCGATAATCCACGTGAGCGGAACATCTTGACAGGACGCGAGCGTCTTAATTCAACATCAGGGAATGTGGCAACGTGCAAATTTTCTCACTGAGCACGTTAGCGAGCTAACCTTTTTACATGAAAATCTTTGAAGTGTTTACTAGGCCTACTTATTTTTTTGTTATTTGCAATATTACTGTCTGTAATTTGCTTGTATTTTGTTGAGTGGAAATGGTAAGCTTTTTAATAAATGTTCACATT